>VWZN01003844.1:124554-171390 GCA_013396955.1 Regulus satrapa
TCCCCCCCCCCCCCCCATCCCAAGGGGTAATGCAGAGTTTAGTATCTGTCACTGAGTATGTGCACTGAGTGGTCTAACACTCCATATATAATCATTTGCACTTGCAGTTTCCTTGATAGTGTTCTTGAATTATTCTGCAGCTGTTTATAGTAATTTTAATTGCAACTACCAAGAGCTTTCCTATTGTTCAGGAATGACCTGGAAGAAGAGGTGAACTGCTTAGCTCCCAGCGCAGTCATTAATGCTGCTAAAGTCACAAACTTGCTTACAATTTGCAATGAATGGACTTTAGCAGTTACAAGCCTAAGAGATCTGCCATACTTTAATGAAGAACTGTGCCTGTAAAGAAAGCAAAGAACCTCATCAAATGCTTTAGAAATACAGTTACTGTATTAATAGGCTCACTCCTGTCCACATAACTTTTTATGTCATCAAGATGATAATATTTTTCTGTCCCATGGCTTTTTTCCCCCAAAATCTGTCTCTGTGGTTTACTAATTTCCATCACTAGCTTCTATTCAACACAGAAGTCAGACTTAGTGGTCTGCAATTCTTTAGAACCCCAGACCTCTTTGATAAAAATTGGTTTTGTGTGTTCCTCTGTTTCTTTGATATGAAGACTGGAGTTAGCCATACACTACAATTGTTTGTCAATTCATGTTGCATTGTTTAGAAAATACTGGGCTTATTTTTTTTAAAAAGGCAATGAGGCTATTCATGGAAGAGAATTCCAGTAAAAGCTATCATGCAGATTATCTGAAGATAGGACTATTTAGTAAGAAGTACCACTGTGTGCTTGCCCCGTTCTTTTATTCTTTTCTCAGGGTATCTGGCATTGGGTACTGTTAAGAGTTCAATGGAAATACTTAATTTAGCTTTCCTGCTTCTGAAGTGGTCTCTTTTCATTTTGATCGTGTATCACCCCAACAGACTTTCTGGCAGACATCCTACCTCTGGTGTTTGATAAAAATATTTCAATAGCAGCTTTCATTCTCCAGTTAGCTATTTTCAAACTTGGGTTTTGGCGATGGTTTTTTGTTTTTCTTTTTTTTTTTTTTTACTCTATCTTATTATTTACATGTACTTAGCTTGAGCTAATGCTTTTTCTTATTCCCTTGTTTGGACACCACCCCGTGCACTTAAAGGATATATGTCTTGCTACTAACAGAATCTGGATTTTAATCATGCTGTCTTTCCCTTCTTCACAGTTGCCCTTTTCAAAAGGAGGTGTCTCCTGCCTGTCCTGTCAGGTGCTCTGACTCTTCCATACATGACACAATGCTTCTATACACAGGTGCTGTCTGAGTCTTTCTTGGACATCCAGTACTTCTGTGTGGTTCTGTTGATGGCTCCCCCTTGACCTTATGCTAAAACAATCCCTGGCACATTTAAACTTTAGTAAACTGTCTCTGATTTTTTCTAGCAGAAGGCAGTCCTTCATGTACTAAAGTTAACTAAAGTTAATCCATTCTAAAAATTTCACTTGGTGCTAATGAATTCAAAGTCATTGTTACCTGGATCCTGCTTCTTGAAGGTGGGCAAGAATCTATTTTAGTCAGTCCTGAGGAGCCACTGTCGAGCACCTGGACCTTGTAAATATGGTAGAGCATGATCTGACAATGACATCACAAACTTCTTCAGTGCCTTCTGGTACCATCCATCCAGTCCCGTAGACTTGTGCTGTGTGTATCCTATTTGCTGTGGTATGTCCAGGGAGGTGGTCCCTGACTAACCTCTGTGATGTATTTTCTTTCTCTTCTGCAGGCTGCCCCTAGACTCAGGGATTGGGAGGTATGACAGCAAACCTTGCAAGTAGACAGTCAAGGAAATTAGGTCTCAGTCTTTGTGTCCTTTGACACAAAATTTCATCTGTTTTATCAGTAAACTCATGTTTTCTTTAGTCTTGCTTCAGCCTACAAGCTCTTCTCATTGCCCTTTCCATCTTATGGATTACAACTCTACAAAGCATTGCCTTTAATGCTTTCTTCATGGGCTCAGGCAATATTTCTTTACTCCTAGAGTGCCAGTCCATGCCTCTACCTTCCCTGCTCTACCTTCTGGAGTTCTTGGTGCAGCCAGGTGGGTTTTCTGCCATGCCTGTTTGACTTACTGCATGTGGGAACAGGTGGCTCCTGTGTTTTGGGGAGGTTGTCCTCAAAGATGCCATTCCTTGGCCCATTTTGACAAAATTGTAGCACCCAAAATCATAAATTTCTTATGGCAGATATAAGGAGACATGTAAATAATGCATGGAAGAGTCAAAAAGGGAGAGAAAGCTGCCTGATGGACAAAACCATTGATGACCACAGGTGTAGATGGCTCACAGGAGCTACACCTGGTTACACAAGACCAAAGCACTGCAAGATGTTATGAGGATTCTGTATTCAGTATTTCTAAAAAATAATTATCTATGATGCATTAGTTGCATTAGCCTCTTTTTATTCTTCTAGCTCAAAGGCACTAATAATCAATGTAGATTTTCCTTTTTGAAGTCCACTTTCACAGTAGAACAGTTCACACCTGCCATTTTCATTCCTGTATTTTGCTGGGTTTGAGCCATGCTTGACCACTTTTGAAATCAAGAAGCATTTTCTTACAGTATATTTTAAATGATGCACTGTGAAACTCTCTGTTTCTCCTATTAACGAACCTGTACTACTGTAGAGCCCCTAAGCCAAGGATGTTCATAGTGCTGATCAGTTTTCATGCCAGGGTAATTAACTGTGTTGGCTGAAGTAAAGGATTAGAGCTCAACATGCTTTGCTCAGGCTTGATATGCTGTTGTTATCCAACCCATAGAAGACCTGCTTACAAATTATTCTTACTGACCCAGAAGGTTTTAGTCTTATGAATTTATTTAAGCTAGATTTTTTTTGACATCTTCTTTTGACAAGTGTTGAAGAAATTTTATCTGGAATAGTTTGACTGGGAGAGGAAACATCATCATGTTTATGGCATAAAACAAATTAATCTCTTGATGGATTTACTTTTTTTCATTATGACAATAAATAGCTGCTGTCTACTCATCAGAGTGAGCCAGAATTTCAGCTGCATCACCCACACACATCTGTCAGTATGATTGCAGCAGAATAAATATTTTTAACTGTTTTTTCCTTCTTTGGATTATTGAGTTTGTGTTTTCCTTTATAAGGATGTTATTGCTGTTACAGGGCATAGCTCCTGGGCCATACAAATTTGTACTTAAATAATTGAATCTGTTGCCACAGGTCCCCTTTGACTTCAAACAGAACAACTGGCAATGAGCTTTTGTTGAAAAACCTGAAAAAGTAACTCTTTCTGCTTGAGTACAATATTGTGTGCATGCAGAAATTTATTTTTGACAACTGTTTTGCAGCTCATTTTATAAAATGAAAGGAAATAAGAATTGGCTTGTTTAAAAAAATTGCACATGCAGTTTTGAATGGTGTTTGTTTTATTTTAAAATTATTTTTACTATTAAAAAATGAGGGAATTCTCGCCAAAAATAGACTTCTAGCTTTACTAAGAATACATACATGCAGAGCTGTGTGATAGTAAGGCAGAGCTGTGAGTAAAGATATTTTACCTATCATAGTTTGATGGTGCCAGCTTGGACCCTTTTTATGGTCCAAATTGTATTAAAAATATTTAATTGAATAGAAAATTGTTAGTGCTAGACCAGAGTAAAAAAAAACCCCAAAATCTTTAGCTTTAACTAATTACTCAGGATATGAAATAAGGCAGATGAGTCTTGGCTCCTCATTAGAAATGGACAGTCTTATTACTCTGGGCAAATAACATGAATTTAATATGTTCTCTTACAGTAAGTAGTTACTTGTTCAATCAATCTTCTTGTAGCTATGAAGACTGAATTGACAAAGCTCTGGAGTAGAGCCTGCTTTCTCCAGGAATGTGATTAGTTCATTAATTGTAGCACTTTACAAATTACATATTTGATACTGTTTCAAGAAAAATTATTTCAGTAATTACTTTTGGTATCTATATAATTGGAAACTAAACATTAGGAACTTGGTTTCATTTCACATGGTACCGCAGGAAAATCTTTTATTCCAATGCCACATAATACATTGGAACTGTTCTGTAACAAAGAAAACTAGTTCTGTAATGTGCACATAAATTTTTGTGCATCTGAGTGAGAGCTGGAGTTGAGAATCAGGTGAATTATAGTGGTCACACTGAATCAGGAAGACTAGCTTTCTACTGCAGATTATCAGCTACTTTACTGCTGGCAAGACTCCTGGAGGGGGAAAAAAAGTGTTTAAATTGTAATTAGGCATGTATTGTGGGAGCATCTCATGTGGTCAGGAAAGTTTTAAATTCCAGGCATTTACCTTAAAGCAAAACCCAGAATTATCTGTTAACATTTCAGATCCCAATAATGAAAACTACAGAGAAAATGGATAGTTTGTCTATTTAGTGCTGGCTGCTAAAGTTTCAAATGATAAGTTTTGAGGGAGAAATAATTCACCTGAAGAGTACAAGATTGACAGAGACACCATGTGTGTTATCTGTAGTTGGATTTACTTACCTCTCTGTGTGTGCATCTGAAATGAGGTGACCAAGCTCTGAACATGACCTCTTACTTAACAAAAACATATATTAGCAGAGCATCTGGAGTATATTTAAATTCTGATTTAAACCTTGACTTCAGTGAAAGAGAAGACTGTGAGAGATTTCCTGCATCTGTTCATGTAACCCTCCAGGTGCCAACCTGCAGCATAGAAATTCTGGAGTACATGGAGGAATCATTTTATCAAATGAGTTGTATTCTGAATGTGAAACAAAAAAATTAAATGCATTTCTTATGCTCCGTCTCTTGTTCCTGTTAAGCAGACTGTATTGTGCTAGAGCATTCAAATAAATGTGCATGATACATACAAGTTATAATGCAGTCCAGATGAGCATGGGTAGAAACCTCAAGGTTCCATATCTGATGAGCAAGGCATGGTGGAAATGCAGTATTTCTGTGGGCCTGGCCTCAAGTTTCTTTCTAGTTGTTTATTGCATTAGGTAAAGCCTGTAAAAGTTTGATAAATACAAAATTAGGTACAGCCTCCCTGCAATACCCACAGTGTGTCACTGGACTGCAGAAGACCTCAAGAGCTGTGAGGTCTTCTTCCCTTTAAACCAAAACAGGAGGAAAGAGGGCTTTTGCTTCAGCTTCCTGAATGGGAGTTTCTCCATCTCTAAAGAAAAAAAAATTATTTTAGCTGGATACTCCAGCTTTCCTGTCCTGTGCTGTTTATTGCTTCAATTTTTTCAGTGTTGGATAAGTGATAGTATGGGAATGTTGTGATTAGAAAAACTGAAAAGGTTATTAATTTAACCCTTTTTTTAACCCTAATATTGGGTGTCTGTGCAAACCTTGCCCTGCATTTGGGTCATGATGCTTTCAGAGGTACAGTAGATATAGCTTTTGCTTCCAAGGGCACTAATAATAAAATGTAGTCACACAGCCTTGCAAGTTACTTCAGGAATGGAAATGGGCAAAGCTTGTAGCTATTTTTAAAACAGCAAATGCTGTTTCAGGGTAGGTTTAAACTGTTTGGTCATGTGTAATAGAGGTTTTTCTGCTGTCCTCTGAACAGGAAAAAAATTATTCCTTCTTGGGTTATCTATTTACTTCTCTTCCAGTACCCCTGTTTCTTAAGTCCACTACTATAATCTTTTTTTGATGTTGCTGGTGCACAAAAATGCCCCACAAAGCTTCATAGGTAACAAATCCAGTATTAGCATTAGGTTTACTTAGTTGTATCCTAACAAAGAAATGCCCAGTTCTGTGATCTGTTTCTGTCTGTTCTGTCTACTATAGACTTAGGCAATGATCCCTCTGACTTGCAGGTGTTAAGCAGCCAGTCTCAGCTATGCCCTTGATGATGTCAGGCATACAGATAAGCAAACAGTTGAAGGTATTTTGTGAAAAAAAAATCCATCCATCTTCCTAGGGATTAGATTCAGTTCACTGCAGTAGTTATAATAAATTGGTGGTTTAAAATAACAAGGAGCCCTGAATTTGATATTAAAAGTATATAAACAGCAGACTGAGAACTGGATGCCTGCTTCCCTGTAAAATAAGAACAGGACTTACTAGAAAAGGAAACTGAAAATGAAAACAGATCTCCTAGCTTATTTTTTTATTTTCTTGTGCTGGTCTCTTTTGAAGAGTTGAGAAAAATGCATGCACTATAAATCAATTATAATAGCTGATAATACAACTATGAATTTCATACCACATTAGACATGAAATAAAATTTAAAATACAGTTTTAAATTGTGAACAGTTCTATATTAATGGAGAAGAGAAATTCCATTTTTTAATGTTGTCTGTGATTTCAGGATAAATAATAAATTGAGACCTTTAGCTTTGTATTGATTCAGGTCCCTCATCTTGCAACAGCTGATTAGGTTCTCAGGAGCTTCTTTGGCTACTGGTTACAGGAATGTGACAGCAGCTCCCTGCCCTCTTGGAGGAATCTGTGCTGAAACATTTTGGTCTTAGTACACAAGTACAGTGCTTTAAAATCCAGAGGGTACTGATGTTTCCTTGGTACCTGCAGGTGCAAGTCAGAGAGCTGACACAAGGAGAATAGTGTCAGGATGGAGAGTCATGATACCTCTTACTTCTTCTGAAGCTTAGGTGCTGATATGCTGGCAAAGTCAGGGGTTCAGCATGACAGGAGAATCAAGATCTTAAGTTGCCCTCCAAGTATCTGTCTGGTGGGGCTCACCCTTAAATTGCTGACAGGGTACTCTCCATTTTCAGCTGTTGCATTTTTGTTGGTGGTTAGATTACTCTTCCAGGAAAAGCAGGCTCCACTTCTGGCTTTTTTTTAAGACTGAGGAAATTTGACTATATCTGCATCTTCAGTGGTAGCTAACCATGAAGTGGTAGCTGGACTATCCCAGCCTTGGACCATGTATCCACAGTCATAGGGCTCTGGACAATCTAAGCGCAAGGCAATGAATAGAGTAGAAAGCTGTAAGAGTAGAAATTTCCCCAAGCCAAGGAGCACTCCAGCTCAGATGCTCAGGTTCTTGTGCAGAGGGTCTTCTGTAAAAGCACTCCTCTCTGCTGTGGCTGGTGCACAGCTTTGTGATTGAGGGATAAGGAATCTTGGAGTGGCAGAGGCTCCAGCATAGCTGTTCCTTCCAGGGGTGGAGAGGGAGTAGAAGTAATTCACATCCTAAGTATGCAGGCTAATAGACAGAAAAAACATTACTCACCCTGTTTCTCAATTAGATCACAACTGTGCCTTCTGAAGGGTTTCTTCTTGCTTTAGTGGTGAGTCAGTCCTGTTTTTCCCCAGTAGTACCAGTGCTGATTGCAGAATGGAAAGTTTTTTTTATTCATGGATTGATCTGAAGGTGTTGTTTCCTTTCACCCATGAGTTCCCCAGGGAAAGGGAACACAGAGCAGCTCTTCCCTACAGCACTGCCCAGGGAAGGCGTTACCAGGCCTTTGTAAATCTGTGCATGCTTGTTCCTCTTTCCCCATGCAAGAACTCTTTACAAAGCTGAGGAAAAGTGGCAAGTCTGGCTTAAGGATACTACCTTGGTATTCCTGCATATGTGCTACAATGTACCACCCTCTCAGCTCTATCAATAATTATTCAAAATACCTTTTTTAAGTGATTTTATTTACTTATTTGGTGCATAGTATATTGCCATAGCTGGCCTGCAAGCCGCACCTGAATGAGCACTGTGCTAGAATATGGGCAGAGGATGAAGAAACCAGGAGCTGAAGCTAGAGGGTGGAACATTTAAATCCTCTTTGTCACAGACCCTTCTGTACTTTGAATCTGCTTGTGCCAGTTTTCAATAGCTTGCAGCTTCTACCTAAACATTCATATCTACTTTATGCTCTCTTTTAAAAATTAAGAGCATTCCTGGAAATCCAGGCATATTTTTTCCCTTTTTTGTTGCCTAAAACCTACAGGGAAACCCATACTGCAAAATTCGGCTTCAAACACAAGGGAAGTGCATTTATCGTTTCTTGGTATGTGATTTGCCAACCACTGGATGTCAGTGCTGCTCCACTGAGGAAAGCTTTCCCTGCTTCCTTCCCTGTAGAAATGAGAACTGAGGCTACTGGCTTTTGTCACTGAAATACCTGAGCAACATTTACATTTATTGGGAAAAATAGTGCCACAGAGATTAAAACATTTATTAATTGTACATATCTAAAACAACTACTATGTTTCAAGCCTCTAATTCTCACTTGAAGATGAGAGAGATGGCTCTGCACTGGAGTTACTGCAGTCTGTCAAAGTTTATGGGCTTGATGAGTTGGTCTGTGGGCTGTCTAATAAGTGAAATAAAGTGTCTAGAAAAAGCTAGAAGCATGATCTTGCTAAAGATGTAAATGTAGTGCTTCACTGCTTGCAAATGGCATGTTTAGCAACACCAAATTTCAGTAGATTTAAGATGGCTATGTAGCAAAAAGCCTGTCTAGACCTCTGGGTTTGTGTTTCAAAAACGTATTCAATACAGGTCAAAAATTCTTATACATTTTTCATAGAGGTATTGTTCAATTCAAGCTTTTATAATAGGTTTGAAATTATGCAAAGTTTTAAAATTATGCAAAGTTACTTACTGTCCTTCATTCCCATGCTCTTCACCATTTTGTTCCTAAACATGACTAACCTTTACTGCAGGAAGGGGAGAAATAAACAACCAAAATATTTGAGTTCTTTTTCAAGGTTTTCTTTGTGTTTTGTCCTTGAAGGCCATCTGAAACATTGTAGCTTCCCTCTCTTTTTATTCTGAAATGGGCAAAAATATTTCCTAAGGAAACTGCTGGCGATGCAGGTCAGGAGCACAGTGCAAGCTGCATCAGCTCCTGCCTCCTCCTTTGAGACAAAAGGTGCTGTTCTACCTTTTACACAGAGGTCTGGAGTGGCATTCAGCTGGTATGCTGGTTTTTTTGGAAGTATAATAACCTGTTTTCCATATTTTAGCATTACCGTATCACCAATAGTAATACTGAAA
The DNA here is from genome assembly GCA_013396955.1 of Regulus satrapa. Classification (NCBI taxonomy): domain Eukaryota; kingdom Metazoa; phylum Chordata; class Aves; order Passeriformes; family Regulidae; genus Regulus; species Regulus satrapa. The sequence goes on from VWZN01003844.1 coordinate 133,542, forward strand.
ATATATGTGTGAAACAACACCGTTCTGTTATAAATCTGTTATTAAATATATTAAATCTTCCTTTTACACAGCCTACTTAACACACCTAGGTAAGGTATCCATTTTCTCTCTGCAGATGGCTGAGTATGCTGTTGACAGCTTAAATGCTACAAATGGAAGTACTGCAATCACTAATCAGCTGGAATCTTTGAGAGGGATCTGTGGAAGGGAGGCATCCATGGCCTGAACTTTTTAAACAGCTAGTCAAGCACTTTTTTATTGGTAACTATGGTTAGCTGCAGCTACTTCAGGCATAAAAACTATCATGCTGAGGGATTTTAGTCAGTAATTTGTACTTTTAGAGATTGTGCTGTATCAGAGGTTGCCTGCAGCACCTAAGAAATGAAATGCCTTATTAGATAAAATTTTGTTATAGTCTTTTGATTTTGTAATTTTCTTCTCCCAGAGGAACAAAATTAACAGTGTATTTCTAGTAATGTCTTTTATTTTCTGTGAGTGAGAAATGCGTATTGGTGCATTGAGAAGCATTAAGTTTCTCCTTCACTAGAGAAACTCTTTAAATACCTATGGATCTGTCATGTGAGTTCTTTCCATGTTTATCCATTTTCATGAATGTAGTTTCAGAAACTCTGGTGATCTCTGATGGCAAAGGTAATTCTTTTCAACAGCAGCAATGTTTCTGTGCACTTAAGCTTTTTATTGTGTTAAGAGAACTATAACTAGGGAAATTTCTGCATCTGTAAGTTTAGAAGTTTTTATTTTTCACTAATAATTTTTTAATACATGATAACTGTTTTTGAAAAGTCCAAGTCTCTCTAGTAGTTACTTTATTCGCTGAAAGATGAAAAAAGGAAGGATTTTTCCCGTTGAAATCAAAAGTGCTATGTCTGTGTTTGGTGATAGGAACTATATTATTATAGTTGGAAAAGGGGCTAGTGATCAGGTAGGGAAACTTCCAGTTAAGGAAATACTTGTACTGGTTGTAGGGAGACTGAATAGTCTCACTTAGGGATGCAGTTGGGGAAATGGATATTACAATTGCAAATTAAATTCTTTGTTGATAAATGTGATTTAGAGGTATTGGAAAGTGTGGAAGGTATTGAAAGTACTTACACTGCTGATTTCTAAATCATCTTTTAACCCCTCAGGAATAAAGACCTGAGTCATCTCCACTATTTTTCTTTGTTTTTTTCATCTCTCTCTTTCCTTGTGGTTTTTTTTTTGGGTTTTTTTTTTTTTTTTTTTTGGTTGTTTTTTTTTTTTTATCTCCATGTGTCATATCTTTCAAGAAAGAAGCCCAATGATACTGGACCAGGTCTGAAACTTGTGTTTGTCAGTCTACTTTCCTTTTTATTTTTATTTGCATAAAAATATATCTGTGTTGCACTTAAGCTATATTGGCTTTTATATCACGTCTCTCTTAAATCTGAAGGATAGCTGTCAGCAATGATTTAATTTGCACAAGGATGCTGCTAAGCACTTCTGTAAATCACAGTGTAAAAACTAATAAAATCAACTCTTTTTACAGATGCAGATACTGGCATTATGATGATAACCTGCTCACCTCCAGCATTGTCATTGTCTTCCATAATGAAGGGTGGTCCACACTCATGAGGACAGTCCACAGTGTCATCAAGAGAACACCAAGAAAATACTTGGCAGAAATTGTTCTGATTGATGATTTTAGCAACAAAGGTACATTTGGAACATTAACACACTCTGTGTGGAAAAGGAAATTTTTTTATTTTTCTGAAATAGTTTTATTTTGATTTATAATCTGCCATGGTTTGGGTTGATTTCAGGAGAAAACATTGCTTCTTCACAGTCCTTGGAGTTCTCTCCCACAGTTTTTGGGTAGTATGTAGAAGAAAGCTGGGATAGTTAGTATCTCTCTTAGCTCTTGTGAAAACAAATAGTTTGAAGAGTATCAAAGTGGTTAAGCCTCTTTGGAGTAACAGGCTTCCTTTATTGAATGTAGGAATAAAGATGTCTCTCTTTTTTAACTCATAAAAATCCACTTAGGCTGGCAAATTATTCTGATTAATTTTCAGTCATTTTCATATCTAACATCCTTTTTAATTAAGCATCACATTAGGCTGCTTATTGTTTCTTATTCAAGGGAGGAAGCGTTTAAAAATTTAAGTATGTTTTAATTTCTGCCTTTCTTTGAGTCCTGCATACCAACATAAGTCCAGAGATTTTCTTCTTCCTTTGTAATTTACGTTCTGATTTTGGTTCATAGTCAGGATACAAGTACTTGTACTTGTCTTATAAATGTAAGCATACTTTTTTTTTTTTTTNATAAGATACAGTTAAAAATAGTTGTATAAATAAAACACTGATTTTTTTTTTTTTTTCTTTTCATGGTGGTATCGTCAACATTAATGCAATACACAGCTGAATACAGAGAGGAACTGAAAGTGTTATTCTGGAGTTATAACTTGATTGAGACAGAGGAAAACAGACTTTTTTAAACTTTAAACAAATTTTAAAATAGTGCATCAAAGTTATAGTGCAGCATGGTTCTTGAATAGATGTTGACAGAGGAAAAGAGTAGACAAAAACATAATTTTGACTGTGTGGGGTGACAGTCTCTTCTAGACAATGTTGATGATGGCTTTGAGCAAAGGCAGGTGTGATGAGTGGCAGAGGATATCCTCATCTTTGTTTTCGTACACATAGTGACATAGAAAACAGATGACTGCTCTGAAACTCCTTTTTATTAAGTGATATGGGCTTCTCCCAGTTCCATTCTCATGTTAGTTGTTTCCTATGGGTTCACAGTATTCACTTCAAAATTTTAAAAATTACTCATCACATAGTTGAGGTAGCCTTTTTTTGAGTATAAGCCACAATTAAAAATAGTTGTGTACTATTTTTTGCATCATACTGTAGATAGGTAGGTATCATTTTCTATCTGTTTAATAGGAGAGGGAAAGTTACCTGTATTATAAACTTGACTACATTAGGCTTAGTCTAATAAAGATACTGAATGCTAAATTATAGTCTTATGTATCCTTTAACAAGTGTTGAGAATTTGGCTTAGATGTACACACATGCTGTAAACCAAAAATATCTTCCCTCCTAAGGGATATAATTTTAATAATTCACTCAGCAGACATATGCTGTGTTTTTGCTTTTCAGCTAGGATCAACATTTCCTTTGGAGATGTTCAAGGACTGACTTAGCTGTATAAAGTAAATGTGACACTGACTGTGTCTAGAATACTTACCAGATTTTTTACTAATGATAAGTCTCAATTCTTGGGTTTCACATGACTTGTAGCTAACTCTCTGCCATGTGTATGTAGTTCATGGAATGAGTTTGTCTGGCATAACAATTTGTACTATTTTTCCAATATATGACATTTTTAAAACAAAAGCAGTACTTTTAAAGTTGGTTTGTTTGGGGTTTTTGTTAAATACAGAATTTTTTTTGTTTTCTGCTCATAGATGAATGGTTAGCAGACACAGGTAGCCTGGACTTAAGATCCAGCAGATCTTTGACTCTATATTTCCCAATTATATATTTCTTCAATTTCCCACGTAATTTTCATAAATCAGAAAATTCAATAAAGAAAGCTCGAGGTGCAATTTTCTCAGGTATGAGTGACTGGTAAGACAAGCAGGGACTGGAATTACTCTAAACACCTTGCTGCAGTTATACTAGTTCACTATAATAGTTCTTCAAATTGCTTTAGGCTATTACTTGGTAAATATAATTAACTTAAATTCATTAATTCAAATTATGTTCTAGATGAAAAATGGCCAAGAGAGCAGAATCTTGCTCTATTTCTTTCTCCCTAGAGAGAAAGATGAATTACTATGGCTGCAAAACATGCCAAGCTGCCTGAAGAGTTCTCCAGTTGTTAGGAGAGAGCAAAATACAAACATTCTTAATCACAGCAGAGCTGCTGGTAGCTTTTTGCTTATTCAGCCAGAAAAAAAGTCATGCTGACGGCACAGATACAGGATTTTCTTTTTCCCCACCTACTTTCAGGCTGTACCCTTCATGTCTGCCTTTCCACACAGCAGACCACCTTATGCTCTTGGAGCCCCGTGCTGGGTGACACATGCTGGACTGGGTAGATGTTTGCTCATGCTCAGGGTGACTGTCTTTATTTCTTAGCTACCACTCTCTTGAGTGATATGAAATTAAAATGGAGCACAGCAGTTGCAAATGCTTCTAAAGCCTGTCTCCTAAAAACCCCTGCTTATCCTTTCTTATGAGAGATCCTCTTTCATCAGAAGGGAGGTACAGATGCATAGAAGCTTATGTATATTATGTCTTAGAGGGAGGAACAGTTGCAATGCTTGGAAAATGTCCTTTTCATTATAACTCTTAGTATAAAGTCGGTTGGGAGCAGTACTTTTGCTGAATGACACTCTTTCCTTAATGTCTCCTGCAAACAGCAGGGGTTGACTGTGGAGAACTGTGCAGAAATATGTGCTGAATTTTACTCTGGCATTTTTTTCTTTGTCAAAGCACAAAGAGAACAGTAACAAGAAGATTGCCAAGCTAATTGACTGATTCTATCTCCTTTTTCTATGGAGATCTCTGTATTAATTCATGTTAGAGTCCAAGAAATGTTGCAGCAATTTCTACCACAAGGTCAATGAGGCCAGGCTGTTACACATGGATTGTTTTTTGGGGTTTTTTTCCCAGTTTTTCTTCTGTTCTCAATAGAAGCAGTTAATTCTTCTGTGAATGCTAGCTGTGCAAAGGAAACAGCTGTTCTGGAAGGGCAATGAAAATTCATAAAACTGTATTTTCTAAAGGTTCCCACAATTACAGTTGTGTGTTTAGCTCTCCAGCACTTTTTATGTATTTGGAAAATAAAATAAGCTTGCTTGTTTTCTGAAGCACAGAGGTCAATATCTCAGCTGGAACTGCTTTGGTAGCCCATGCACCTGTAAAGGGTGACTAAGGTTAAAAAATGCAAGTGTTCCTAGTAGCATTTAAAGGCTTTGTCCACCTTTTGTGTTTACTTATATGTTCTTTATTACCTGTATATCCAACTGATGCAGCATCCCATGAGATAACCAAAGGGGAAGTAATGAGCATAGGCAGGCAGCAGTATTTTTATTAACCTGTGTAATGGTGCTTGCCATGGGGAAACTGAAGCAGTAATCAGTGCTTGTGGGAGAGCTGAGAGCCCCACCTTAACAGTATTTGCAGTACAGGGTACTTGCAGGCAGGAGGAAGCTGCTCTAGGAAACACTTCTGAGTCCATTTTTCTGATATAATTTTCCTAGTTCTCAGACTGCTGTCCATGAGTTGAGGGGAAAAAACACCCTGCTTTCCTCCTCTTCCCCCTTTGTAATCTGCAGTGCCCGAGATCCTTTGGAGAAACTAAGTGTTTTTAAAAGACACTGATCCATGCTTTAATCATGCACTTGGATGTGAGAGAGGAACTTAAACAGGGGAAGGTCAGATTGCTGATTATAATATTTTGAAAGATAAAATATACATTTCTGAACAAAAAACAGATTGCTGTAAAGCTGTTGACAGATGTCATAAATACACATTCTAGGTGAATAAAATTGAATGCTGGCCAAACAATATTTTTTACTGTAAAAGTATCAGAATTTTTTACACTACTGCCATGCAGGCATTGTAATATAGGAAGGAGGAAAATTTCAGCTTTCTTGTGGGAAATATCACTTGCTGCTAATGCTGGCATGGTTTCAAATAATGGACTGCAAAGTCCTGAGACTTGTACTTTGGAAGAGCTTTACACAATCAATATGACAGGGTTTTACAGCTCCCTGTGAGCCTTACATAGTTGAACATTTGATAAGTAAAATATTTGGCCTCATAGGCAGGAGAGCTGGAAATAACTTCAGGTTTTAAATCTTTAAAACGTTCCTGACAGTCCTTCTGTAGCACATACTTGGAATTTGCAGCATAAATAATGGTGTGGTATAAAGATTCTCTTAGTCCCACTTCAGTATGACCTCAAAACTGTTGACTTTATCCTATAAAAACTTCTAGCACAGCTATCAAATAATATATTCTCTATTAATTACATGGCATTACATTCTTCTGTACAACATATGTGATAATTTTTTTTCTCTAGTTTGACATTTGTGTATCCTTGAAGTTTACCTAATGCACAAGGATTTATTTACAAGAGAAATTTTAAATGTATGTGGGAAAGGAGAATACATAAAATTTGGTTGAGAAAACTTTCTTTTATAAAGGTGGAGAGGAAGGATAATAGGAGTATCAAAAGATAGTGATTTCAAAAGATTGTTCTTTGGTAGAATTGCTGAACTTTCTATATTGGAAACTTCACTTCCAAGAAACACCATTTCCTTTTCAATTTATATGTAGCTTTTGTTCAAACTATTATTTTTAAATACTGCTGACAAGAATGTAAAACAAACCAAAATATAAGTTGCAGAAGTCTCCAGACTTTATAATTTTCATTCAGGTTGCAGAAAATGTTTCTGCTGAAGTAACCTGATTGCATATTGCTGCTGAAAGGAACATCCTTCTGCTTCTACCTCTGCATGTCCCACCTCCTGTTAGATCATGGCATCTATCAGCCCCTTGGAGGTGGTGCAAAGCAAACCAGTGCATGGATGCCTCAGCTGTAGATTAGGTGACTTATTTTGGTTCCTGACTGAGAGTAACTGAAACTGTAGGCAATTCTTTTGAGCCTTTGAGTACAAAAATAGATTTTTAGTAAACATGAATACCTAAATCAGCACAGTCACAAACAGCAGGTGCCTGGTTACCAGTCTTTCTGCCTTTGTGAATTTCCTCAACAGAATCATCTGGGCAAAAGCTGGTAAGCAACACTAGGATCCTTTTCTCAAATTGTGTGATAGGAATATGGTTTTCAGAGAAGTTTGGCCAAGACAAATACAAATCTGCAAATACAAATCTGAAACCATTTAAGCATAGTTCATCTTGATTCTTGTGTGGTCACTTGTCCCTTTACTGATAGAATTCCCTTTGGCTAAAGGTGTATTGTCTCCTCAGTATGATGCACTTCTGGCCCTCCAATTCTCATTAATTCCATTAGAAGATTATCATGGGACCTTCACTAGAGGGAACAGGTCAAGATGAAGGAGGGCAATAATTAGAGCATGGTAAGATTCTGCCTCAGGTTTCCCAATTCTTAATAGACTGACAGAAAAATTTGTGAGGCAGAAAGTGAGTAAAGAGAAATGTTTAACTGAAAAAATGGTGCCTTCAGCTGTACACATGACATCATCTGATGAGGAAAGACTGTGTGCTGAAGTGTAGAAACTTCTCTGGCTCCTTGGAATACAGATGAAAACCTGAAAGCTACTATGTGATATGTTGAAGTGACTGTGAGTTGTCCACCCAGCTCCCTGTGGTGTGGCTGTCCACTTCAGCTGCCGTTTCTTCAGATGTGCCAGACACAAACCTGTGCCATGAGGTCAGTGCTCTTGATCTCAGTTTCCGTGTTTGTGAGTGGTTGAATTAAAAGTTCTTGTAAATGTCTGCAGATACTTTTGGCTTATATTAAGAGTATAAAACTCATTATTATTAACTTCACTTTTTTTTTTTTTGTACTTTGTTTTGTGCTAGCACACTTACAAGAGAGGCTGGATGACTATATTAAGCAGTGGAATGGCCTTGTAAAGATATTTCGAAATGAGAGGAGAGAAGGTTTGATCCAAGCTAGAAGCATTGGAGCACAGAAGGCTAAACTTGGACAGGTAGGAGCCAGTACACACTCACAAGGTTTTTTTTCTTTTTTGGAGGGAAAGGTTGTGGTGGCTTCAATAGATGTGGAAATTACTGATACTGTTTTAAGAAACCATTCATTTTACTCATTCAATCTTCATTTTCTTGTTTATTATATGAAAGTATCTCAACATAAATAAGCTTAATTAAGCAATGATGTTGTATACAGAAATATAAGTTCCTTTTTTTTTTTTTCATTCAAAGGTTTTGATTTACCTTGATGCCCATTGTGAGGTGGGAATTAATTGGTATGCGCCACTTATAGCTCCTATATCTAAGGACAGGTAATATTCTCCTATTATTTCCATTATCTGGCCTTTTAGGAAGTAAAAGTCACAGTAATAATCTTCCCTTTTCAAACTGCAGTCAATATGTTTTATATCTATATCAAACTATATCAATATTTTCTGTGTGATGATTATATTATCTCCCAGCATAAAAGATACATAATGAGGAAGGTATATAGTCACGAAAATTTATTTCCAGGTAGTTTATTTTAATTTATTGAATATTTTGTCTAGTGTGGATTATATATAACTCCTGTCTTTTACAATTATCTGGGGCATTAATATAGAAATGTTCCATTCTAACTGAATAAGAAGCATGTTTGAACAAAATAACTAAAAAAACCTGTGGCTTTTGATAGAGAAAAAGTAGCAATAAGTGTTTTGATTTCATGGGAGTTTAAAGCCGCGTGATCTCAAGAGTTCATAACTTTGTAATTTTTGGTTTTGATGTATGCTCTTATTTTTTCCTCTGAAGTGCTTTGGGGCATTGTCTGTAGCAAAGCGAGCCAAGCTTGAGCCTGTCTTTGCCACAGGCTCAGGCGCTTGCTGGCAGTCTGTGCTCGAAGTGCCTGCACTTCGAGAGGTGGCAGGGGCAATAGACCCTCAGAGCTTTCCTTTCTTCCAGCTGTTGAAATGCTGTCCTTGCTCTGTGCTACTGCACTCTTAGCTTGCCTGGTCAGTGGTATGTGTGTTTAGGAAATCATGTGCATGTTTAAACTCTTTAATCCCATAAAATAGCTGCTTAATCCTAAAATGTATTTGTTAACCTGCCATGCTACCAGAATTCTCTTGAAAAATTGGGTTTTGTCTGTTTTAAAGGTTGTAACTCAAAACAAGACTCTATTTTGGCCAGGATACTAGAGAGAAGATGGAAATGCCTGTATGCTCCCATTGATTGTGTATTACTGTTTTATACAAGAAAGACTGGTGAGAAGAGGGGGTTTTAGAGGCATCCTGCAGCACTGCCCACAGAGGTGAAGACTGAGCCAGAGATGCTGAGGTGCATGGTGCCAGCAGACAGTGCTTGGCAGCCTCCTTCCATGCCCTGGTACCTGGGGTGCAGCCTGCTGCTGCTTCTGCCTCAAAGAACAGCATGGTGTTAACACGTATCTCACACACACACACCTTTTCTATCTCTTGGAGCTTCATTTAAAAGGGTGGAAGTGCTCCAGCCTGGGTCACTGGGAAACTCATTTGAAAAATGTGGGGAGAAAAACAGGATAATGTATTTCCCTTGGTGAATATTGTGTACACAATGAGGAGTGTATTGCAAATCAAACAGGAAGAATTCTACTGAAAACTGCTTCTAGGAGACCACTAGGAATGTTTTTTTATCCTTAGAGCTTGGTGGGTTTTCAGAGCATTTGAATAGGACAGTATAATGGAAATATGTGTAAACACTAGTAAAGTTATGCATTTATCATACTTGTTGACAGCTAAGATCTGATATTAATAGGAATTACAGGAAATAATAATACTATGAGTACCCTGGCCCTCTGAGTGCTCCTCTATTGCCTCCAGCAGTACTTTATTAGAAGACCGATGTCAAGAAGTCCACATAAAGGAAAATGTACTGATAAACCAACTGATGTATCAGCATCTCAGACCTAACTTTTCTATTTTCAGATCATCTTAAAATAATGTAAAGAGAAGACCATCTCTTTTTTCTTCCAATGAGGCTTCATTTTTTTAATAGTATGTTTACAAGTGACTTTTTATATACACTGCTCTATAAACTTAATGGTGTAAATTTCAGATTAGACCGATTACTCTTCTGAAATTATATTTTGCTCTTTCTTTCCCTCTATAAATGTTTCAGAACTACATGTACTGTACCTCTAATAGATTACATAGATGGGAATGATTATTCCATTGAGCCACAACAAGGTGGGGATGAAGATGGTTTTGCCAGAGGGGCCTGGGACTGGAGTTTGCTATGGAAACGAATTCCGTTAAGCCACAAGGAAAAGTCCAAACGAAAACATAAAACTGAGCCTTATCGGTAAAGAGAGCTGTTTACATACTGTGAATCATAATGCATAATTGTCTAAACCCTTTCGTTTTTCCCTCCACCCCTCTCTCCCCATGAACCATGGTCGGTGCCCGTGTGCCACGCGGGCCTTTGCCCATAACCGCACCTGCCCTGCACTGCGCCGCAGAACCACATGCACTGTGCCGCTTATAGATGTCATAGATGGCAACACTTTTAAGATTGTGCCGCAAGGGGGTGGTGACGAAGATGGGTTTGCTAGAGGAGCGTGGGATTGGAGTATGCTATGGAAGAGGGTTCCCTTGACCAAGAGAGAGAAGGAAAGCAGAAAGACAAAAACTGAACCGTATCGGTAATCACTAAATCACTTACCCGTTTCTTTTTTTTTCTGATGTCAATACTGATCCACTAAAACTTGCATGTACTTCTACCCTGAACTCCTTCACATTTCTAACCACACTAGCCACTTTGTTTAGTCAGACCTGTTTGCCACAACTATTTGCACAAAATATCTTTGCTCCTTTCTGTTGCCTCTCCATTCCTGCTCTTGTTAATAGAGCGCACATTAGAATTTCTGGGTTCTGTTTGGCAAAATAAAATATTGTATAATTTCTTGCCAGGGAAAACTTTAGTTAGCTGTGATTTTTTTTTTTTTTTAAGTACTGTTGGAAACAACAGTGCTTGTTTAGCCATTTGGTTTGAAGTAATGAGCATGCTGGAAGTATTTCTAATAGACGGTAATGCATAAAATCTGTAGCCTGCTGTCATGGCCTGATGCATGCATACAGCTGGAGGATTATGCATGTGTATCAAAAAGAATCCCTTTGTCATATTTCTCCTACTTGCTTCACAATGGATCACATCTGACAAAGGAGCATACTGTTTAAGAATCTTGGCTAGATATTTTCTAAGAATATCAATATAATACACAGAACATTAAAAAAAAAAAAAAGGAAGAAGAATAAAAACACCTTTTATTGTGGGAAAACTCCAGTAATTTTCACAGAATTTCTGCCTTTTTATTATGCTTTGTAGTGGGGTATATCTTCTTCCCAGAAAATGAAAACTGCTAAGAAACCCTAGCTTAGAAACAATATGGTTTCTGGATGGCTTTTCAGTACTGGGAGACTGTGGTTCTGATGTTTTTTTATTACTTTCCCCTTCACACTTAACTAATCATGTTACTACATTTGAAAGCAATCTTCACATCTTCAGAATCTAATGTCTTCTATTGCTTGTATATATGATCTAAATATTGTAAGAACTGATGGTACTTCCCTATCCCCACCTGTGATTGTTCTGTGCTAAAATGGCAACACATGCAAGCAAGTTATAAAGCTTTAATCTGTTTTGTAGTTTAAATAATACCATTTTCTGATGAGGCTGTCCACATTGGAACTTTAATATTCACTAAGAGGGGGATAAACTATTTCAAACATTGCTGTAGTGTTCTGTGTTTACCATCCAAACAGGTCTTAAAATTGTTTAAACTGTTCCCAGAAACACAGAACATATGTTCTCAGAATGTTTTAAAAATGTCTTTATTTTTAATAATACCTTCAGATTTACAATGCTTCCTTTAAAAAGGGACATGCCCTGCATCTGTTTGTGTCCAAGCTGTGTGCATTTTCTTGCATCAATACCAAGGCAAGTAAGACCAAGTAAAAGTCTTGCTGAAACCATAGCCAGGATTGCTTAGCTTAAAAAGAAAACAAAAAGATCCTCAACAGTTTAAAGTGCCAAGACAGTGTTTTTGTAACTTGAGAATTGCCCCAGGACTGAATCCTTCTTTCAGTAATGGTGCTTATCTCTTTGTATCCTATGAAGTAAACTACTGAGCTTATGTGGGTTTTACTTCATTCTTTAACACACTTAGCAGCATTTTGGAGGCCAAAACTGAAACAGCAGTATCTGAGGCTTCTACACTTGCCAAGTCTTTATGGTGCTGAGGAAAACCAAAGTGCAGGAAAGCCATGAGGCTGTACTATGCAAAGTGCTTCCCCCTGCTGGGTCTTCTGGCTTCTCAACCTTTGAATCCCCAGGATACAAAAGCAGCATTGGAGGACAATACAGTAGGCAGCAAGTAGAAAGGGACATGTAGCAGTACCTCAGCATGTGATCACCTAATTTGGACACCAACTAAACTGATAATTAATTATGCTTAGAGTCAGCACACATGCACACACACAAACAAAGCAAAATAAGGAATGAAATCACTGCGTCCCAAGGACAGGCAGGTGTTCAGCCATTTCCAGGAGAACAGGGCCTCATCACAGGTAATAGTGACTTGGGAAGACAACCACCATCATTCCAAACACTCCCCCTTCTTCCTCCAATTTTCAAATATTAAGCATGATGTCACATGGTCTTGAATAACCCTATGGTCACTTAGGGCCACCTGTCCTGGCTGTGTCTCCTCCCAGCCTCCCATGCACCCCCAGTCTCCTCCCCAGCCTGGCTGTGCAAAAAGCAGAAAAGGCTTTGGCTCTGTGCAACTCCTGCTCAGCAATAACAAAACCATCTCCACATTCGCAGCCTTGTGTTCAGCACAAATCCAAAACACAGCCCCATACCAGCCACTGTGACAAAAATTTACTCCACTCCAGCCAAAGCCAGCACAAGCTGTAATCCAGACCACAGCATCTTTTTGACCCATTAAAATGCTAATTGAATCATGGATATGGGAAGGGATTTAGAAAGTCTTTAAAAGAAAAGGGTTAACAAAAAAAAAGACTAAACCAAAAACCTTGGAAAACTTGTACTACTTTGTCTAGTCCCTTTTTAAAATTTTACTGAGTATAATGTAAAGTTCTCCTAATAGGACAAAAAGACCTAGAAGATTAGAAAGCTGGAAAAACTCTGTTCCTTGTTTAAGAGACAATATGTTTCAATCTGGAAGCTCCTCAGAACATAAACTCATTTGCAGTTTCATATTAGAATTAGAAAATTTTTTAAGACAGAAACATCTCATCACACTGATTCTCATCTTGTTTTTTATTTTAATAGAAGGATGTTGACTGGCTGAATGGAAAATTCAGACCAGGATTTTCTATCATCAAATTCATTAATTAAATAAAATAATTGTAGAAAAAAAATCCACAACATAATAAAAAAACTGTGGCCTCACTACAAATTATATACATGCCACTTCAGAAAATTGCTGCAAGCTGATGACAAAGCTTTATGATTTTTCAGTGTATTGCCATTTACATAATCTTTACTGTATGTTAACTGAATTGCTTTTTTGGCTAAAGCTTTCTCTGATTGCTATTGTATCCTTTTGTCTTCCTCTTTCAGGTCCCCTGCAATGGCTGGTGGATTGTTTGCCATTGAACGTGATTTCTTCTTTGAACTGGGTCTCTATGATCCAGGGCTTCAAATTTGGGGTGGTGAAAATTTTGAAATTTCTTACAAGGTAACACCAATATTTGAAAACTAATTCGAATAAATAGATTTTTTTTTTGTTTCTGTAAATACTTCTGTTCAGAGTTTAGACAGACCTACCTCTTCCTCATGTAGCCCATGTTGTGAGGAGGTGTGACAGAAATGTGTCTTCTCAGTGTTTCTTTGTGGACTTTGGGACAGAAGTGTTCAGAGAGATGGCTTCATGCTGAAACCCAAATGATGCATAATCTAGACTTTTTTTGACAATTTGGGATTGCACCCCTAACTGGTCAAATATCCAGTATGAAACCAGACTGGCAAATTTGATGGGAGGAAACTGAATGTTCTCACAGTAAGTATAGAAAAATGTTGTTTCTAGTGAAATAAATTATAGAGAACAAGTAGTCCTCATAGTCCTCAGTTTAGGTGTGTGTGCTTGGAAAATATGTAATGGGGAAACAAAAAGTAATCTGCTTCCTCCCTGACATTTTTGTGAGTGAAAAATAATTTCATAGCCTTTCAGAATTTCAAGAACTGCTTTACAAGAGAAGTCTTCATAATTGAAATACTAACTGCATAATTCATAATCACTGAGGAGGATTTTGTTTTTACTCCTAGGCATATGCATGCTCTTCAGTTTGCAGGAAACGTAAGATGATCGTCATTAGCTCAGTATTTGTAACGACACAAGTGCAGACAGTAGGAATCAGTCCCAATTAACAGACAAAAGTGAAGATGTCTTATATCCTCATCAGCAATCTCTGAAATCATAGCTGAATTTTGCAAAAAGTACATTCAGAGATCCCCTAGTTACTCTTGCTCTTTATGAGTTAGAGGAAAGCTCTGAGTGCACTTGTTCTGCTGTAAATCCTTATGAAAAAGGTATTTATTGAGGATGTTATGCACATGGGGTCTTTATCCATATAATTTTGCATCGTGCTTAGATCAAAATCATTACTAAAATTACTGTAATTGAAATGCTCATTATGTAGAGACCTCCAAACTGGTTTCTTGTAGACCACAAGCAATCTTCAGAAGAACTAAACATTTATCAGTCTTGCATGCTTACTCCTAGATAAAACATTAAAAAAAGAATTTAATTTAAATGCAAATAAATAAATTTTAAAGTAAATAAAATTACTTTAAATGCATACCTGAGGGGTTGCTTTTGATGAAACTTAGAAAATTAATATCATTATGTAATGAAGAAAGTAAGATATTCTGTCGATCTTTCCTAATGCTGGTAAATAATATTTTTAATCTGGAATTTATACTAATTTGAAACATACAAAAAGTTAGTTTGAATTAGGATTTGGTGCTACAATTAAACTTCTCCAAACTATGAACAACTAAAGTCTGATTTTAAGTATGTTTTCTTTTCCCCGTTAAGGCATTATCCAAAGATATGTGGGAGTGAGGGAATTTCAGAATGGTAATATATTTTACCCAGTTTTTAGTTGTCATCTACTATAGTAAAATAAATATCTGTTTCTACTTGGATCAATGGGTTACCTAACACATCCTTATCTCCTACTAATCTTTATTCAGAAAAACTTAAATGTGAATGGGCATCTAACCAAAACCCATCTTAGTGATGGCATGTGAATTACTTTAATAAAACCAAAATATTGTTAATTCTGTCATAATAAAAATTACCCAGTTCCTGATTTTATGCACTTGTTCATTACTATTGTTCTAAAATAGTGATGGAATGAGATGCCCAACTTTTTAAAAAGCTTTTTAAAAAATTGTTTTAGTTGCGTAACTTCCTGGCTGAGTTGAAAGTATACTCAGTATACCTTTGATTTCAAAGACCTATTTTCTTTATGCTTACATCTGAAGCAAAAAATATGTAACTATATGATAGTATAGTAAGAAATGTAGCTGACATTACTTCCATAATTTATTATCTATTTTTCTGTCTTAAATTCCTGTGCATGTATATTAATAATACCTTTGTTTTAACTTGCAGATCTGGCAGTGTGGGGGAAAACTGCTGTTTGTTCCCTGTTCTCGTGTTGGACACATCTATCGTCTCCAGGGTTGGCAAGGAAATCCTCCCCCTGTGTATGTTGGGTCTTCTCCTACATTAAAGGTACAATTTTGAAGCAACCTTTAAGGTGGTTTTTGATTTCAGATAAGAACAGTTTTAGATAAATTAGCTTATATTATCCATAAAAATTTAGGGAGCACTTAATCCAAAGCTATTTAGATAAACTTCAGATGATCATTGTCACAGAATAGAAATCTTTGTGGTAATCCCACTGTTATTAAGAGTAGAGAATCCTGGAACCCATCTTCTTGCTCTAAAACCTTCCCTTACTATCTTTGAGGTGCAGTGCACTTCCTATATCATTGAAATCCCCTTTTATCTTGATAAAGATGAGTATGGTCCTAGGCCAAGTTAATGAATTCTGAAATCTAGCATGTCTCAGACTTTTGTGTCTGCATTTGTTAGTTAAGAAGCAATAAATGACACTGGGAAGATGGCATGCTCTGTCCTTCATCATAAGGATTGGCAACTCCTCAGGTACACTGCAGGTTCTAGAAGGGTTACTCAAGACCTGATATTAAATATAGATGTCAACTCCAGAAAATAAATGAGCCACATCTGAAGAGAGAATTTGAATCAAGAAAAAACTCTTTACATCAGTTTTCATCTACCAGCAGAAAGAGAGACAACCCTCCTGTTAAGTTTTTTCTGTCGCCCAGATTAAGCTTTCTGTTGTACACTGTTCTGGCATTGGTAAATCCCATTCCCAAAGACCCAGCTCTTTGTAAATCCCAATTCCAGAGCAATCTTCCTAGACAATGAGTACCTGAAGGGTTATAGGTTATGGCTTGAGCCAACCTAACAGTTCCAAAGGCAATGTCCCAGTCTAGATGAATGGTAGAAAACTAACCTAGCATACACACTCTCACCCCCTGCCCGCCAAAAAAATTTCCCATATTTATAATGTGAATTGATTACCATTTTTATAAAACAAGGACTAGGACCAGGGAGCCCAGGGGGATATATCTGGGGATAGAGACAGAGTAATGGGCAACAGGATACCAAATGATAGGTTTATTGCTTAGTGCCGGCAAGATGCTAGTTTGCCTTTTCTGAAGTGATAAAAATCATTCTAGTCTTTTTAAAAGCTGATAAAAATTATTTACTGCATATCTTAACATCTTACATGAGTCTGCTGGCCTGCTTACTGAATATAAAAAACATTTCTAAATATTAGAAATATGTGTGTTTCTAAGCATTAAGTTGCTTCTCTGTACAAGGCAAGATAGAGAAATAGCTTCTTCCCCTCTTCAGGCACCCTCCTATCCTCACATTAAATGTCCTTTTTTTGTAGCTTTGTTCAATTTATGCTGGGTGTGGATTAAAGTAAAAGTCACAATAATTTGTGTCTTCAGTCAGATTTTTAAGACTGTTTTGATACCAAGTCATTAACACTAGAAGAATTGGAAAATGTGAGGTATGCGTCTAGAATGTGTAGAGGTATAGAGATAGGAGCCATCAAAAGGAATGAGATGAAAGTTGTGAGGGAGAGGCTTGTTACCAAGTAAGCTATCCAATTTTCCCCTTTCTCCAAGTAGCTAACCCATTTAAGACTGATTTTTTTTTTCCCTGTTAGTGGACCAATGCATATCATTCTCTTAATTTCAAAATTATGGAAGGTGAATAGAAACTATGAATTGCAGTTCTGACAGCAGCAAAAGAATGCAGCATTGTATTGCACTCATAACTGAAAAGTCTTTCTTTTCAAATAAACAATTTCTAATCTTAGAAAAAGACTTTGCACTCTCATTAAGCAGCCCAGTTTAATTTTCTGGCTTCATTCCTAAACTATCACTTGAAAATAATATCCATGTGTCTTGTATAGTCTACTGATAGTGACAAATAATTAGTGCTATATAAAATAATACTATGCTGTAACTTTTTAAGAGGATAAATCCTGACATTTCTGTTATTATTAACAAGGAGTTGCTTCTGATCTGTTTGTGTGTGCTTTGAGGTCACAGCAGTGTCCTTATTCTTCACAGAACTATGTCAGAGTTGTAGAAGTGTGGTGGGACGAATACAAAGATTACTTCTATGCCAGCCGGCCGGAGACAAAAGCGCTCCCCTATGGAGATATATCTGAGCTGAAAAAATTTCGTGAAGATCACAACTGCAAAAGTTTTAAGTGGTTTATGGAAGAAATAGCATATGATATAACTTCATATTATCCCTTACCACCCAAAAACGTGGACTGGGGAGAGGTAGGTACATCACATAACACCTATGTATTTTAGGAGCTTTTTAAAAAAAACCCTGTGAATTCAAAAGGAAGCAATTGTTACTTGACATGTGAACAGGCTATTTTATTACCTCTATACTAAACTGTATGATAGTAACCAGAGAGCTATAAAGCTGTATCTCAGGAACAAAATTGTATCTACCATTGCAGGTTCCACAGGTCCTTGTAATTTATCTAGTCCTGCCCAAAGCACTTTTTTTCCATAACTAGAGTTTTAAGTTTTCTCAAAAGAAAAAAAAGTGAATCCTGCATGTAGGAGTATTGGTGAAGATTAATAGGTGAAAATATATTTTATATGAAGGCCTAGAGAAGAGATCATGAAATCTAAGGTGGAGTTTATTCTGCCTGTGTTTGCTAGACTGGGATGTACTCATACATTTACAGCCTCAACAAGTCCTTTACCTGCATGTAATAATTTGATATGATTCTGTAACCATCATTTCCAGAAGTGGTGTATACAATTATGACTTCACTAAATTAAGAATGTGGTTACAAATGCAGCACTTTTGAGTGGTTGACAGAGAGAGTTGGCATATCACTGGTGAGTGACAGGACTCCTCACTGAACTCTGCCCGTCTCATTCTGGCATTTAGCCCACACCTTGGCAAGCACTTACTGCAGGTCTCCTGCCTGCTTTCAGGAGTTTCTTTCCCCCCTCTGCAATTAATTATATCTTTGCCCTGTCTCTCCTATTTATTTCACTTTTGCAGATTGTTGAGGGAAAATCAGAAAGTCGTCTTGATAGTTGAGGAGAAGTCCTGTATCCCACCAAATTCAGCAACCTTTTTTCCCAATATATACATAAATATGTTGAATGAATATGATACATTTTTTTGGAACTTCAAAAGTATATTAGAAAATACAGATTTGGGCTGATCTGCAGATCTTCTATCACCAAGCATCACCTCTAATTTCTTAATGTTAGAATTAGTGACACAGAGTATATGCATGGTAATAGGAGGTACAAATAATCTTTTATCTGAGGGACCCGATGAAAATACCACCTTGATTTCTTACCTAAAAGCTAGCACAATACATCAGCTATTATATGAGCCTTAGGCCTCCTATAGAATCTACATAAATGGTTTGGAAGGTACACTAAATTTTACTATTCACCAAGGTGAAGCATCTGAAGAGTATAAAATAATACTGGTGACTTTGCAGGAAATCATCCCTGATAAAAGCAAATGTGTCTGGTAGAGCAAGAGGAAAATTCTAAGTTCAGAGACTCCTGTGAAGTTTTCTTCAACTCTTCTTCACAGGCTGCTAGTTAACCTATACCTAAGAAATCCTGACACACACACACCCCCCCCTCCCCATTTGTAACATGACACTGATTGCATTTCCAAACTCTAGTGTATGAAAGTATGGGGTTCATCTTCCCTAACACTCCCTGGAAAGAGTCTAAGCTTAGTCCTTCAGACTTTTTATATCATTACAAAGAGGAAAATAAGCTCTGACAAAGAAAATAGGTCTGGAAAAAAAAAGTTATTTTTGTCATAAAGTCTTTGTAAGGCTGTTTGTTGGCCTTGCTGAGAAGGGGGTGAGATAATCAGCAGTTGAGACGTGCTTCATAACAGGACTTCCATTCTTTATCCCTGTGCCTGTGCCTGTGCCTGCCCCTCATCAATTTTATTTATTTCTATTTTTTTTTTTCTGTGTAATTGCTACTGCAGAAGGTCCATCTGAGCAGCTGGGTCAGTGAGCTGTGCCTGGCTGTGAGTAATTGCTACTGTGCCTTACTTCTCTGCATCCTATTTCTCTTCATCTACAAGATGAAAGCAACTTACCTGAGCTCTTGAGCTTATTTTTGAAGATCTGGGAGATGGAACATGCTCTGATAGGGAATTAAATAAATTTAAATACTTGAAAGTCGTATATTTTGATGTTATTAATTTGGAATTGAGTTTTGCAACTCTGGCTTTATCAGCATGCTCTGATTCATGGAAGAGCCTGTAAATTAGCATGGGCAGGTTGAAGCTCCATCTCCCAGAACAGTTGACATCAGTATTTAAATGTCATACACAGGTTAGTCTAATCTTTCCGTCAGATACCTGTTTTTGGTTGGAGAGATAAGTGAGAATTTTCTGAACCCCTTAGCACTTATTTTTCCCTTGAGACTAACTTAGAGTGCAAAACCTCTTTTCCAGATTAGAGGCTTTGAAACCTCTTACTGCATTGACAGCATGGGGCACACCAATGGTGGTTTTGTTGAGCTTGGGCCATGCCACAGAATGGGAGGAAATCAGGTAAGGAGCTTGGAGGCGAGTCTGAAGGAGAATTGTTTGCTGTGGATTGATAACAGGCAGGTTTTCCATTAAGCCTGTATATGAAGTCACATAGGTGCCAGCTGCAAAGATGGGAATTGGGGTTTTCCATAAGCATACTGACATTGCTAAAATACAGCAATCTGAAAATAGCATTTCGAACATAAATTGTATGAAACTGAAGGCAAATTCATAATCCATTCTTCAGAGAAACAGGTACATGAGGAAGAAACAGTATCGCTGCTTCAGCTCTTAGCATTGCTCCTGATCCACTCCCTACCTTTACTTAATAATTAATCCTTCAGGAAAAAACCCTTACTCAGTTATGTAGCAAAGTTGTTTTGGTCTAAGTATAAAACGCTTTTGTGCAGTAACTCATCTTCTACCACGAGAGAAGAAAATTAAGAGAAATTTGTCTCTGTTTCATTTACAAATTAATTGACAGAACATAATTGCTATTAGATGGTTGCAATCCAAGCTTTCATTGTGTTTGACCTGTATCTCCACAAACCTACCCACACTACCACACAAACATCTTCTTTTCTGGTTGGATAATTTTTCGGCATTTAAAGTCCTTATTTAAGTCCATGTAAACTTAAACCATGCAGTTTTGACATTGCAATCGTAAAATTGCATTTAGGAGGATGTTTTTAGAAATCCTATATGGATTAGCTCTTAGTAGCCCCTGGAGAAGTCTCCTTTATTCTGATATTTCATTAAAAGGTACCCTAACCTACTTTTTCTGCATATGCTACACAAAACGTCCCATAGCAATTATTCTGTAAGAAGTAGCTAGGATAATCTATTTGTATCTGGATGAATTAGATTGATTTCCTCCATCAGTAAAATGCCATAGTTTTAGTGTTTCCACATGAAATTACTGTCCGGGATCAAGGACTTGCTACCAGGCTTTTATAAAGATAATGGGTTGTTTGGCCATCGAATCATATAAAGGTTTGTAATCAAACACTTTCGGATGTCTTCCAAATAGGAATCCCTTTACCATTTTTGTCTTTCTGGTTAAGTTTCTTGGCCTTCTAAGTCCCACAGGAAAGTTAACCGTGCAAAAACAGCATTGTGATAGTAAGAGTGTGTTATGCAAAATAAAGAACCCTCCTGAAAGACCTGTGTAATAAAACCAGAAAATGTTTTGAATGTTGCAATTTCATGGTATTTTCAGGGTTTCTAAAGTGCTTGTTGAGTCAACCTTTATAAAAATGGCTTTTTCTTTTATGCTAGCTTTTCCGAATCAACGAAGCAAATCAACTCATGCAGTATGATCAGTGCTTAACTAAAGGACCAGATGGATCCAAAATTATGATTACACACTGTAATCAGAACGAATTCAAGGAGTGGCAATTCTTCAAGGTATGCAACAGATATATGGAAGAAAATAATTTTTTAGATTTCATACTGGCTTTTCTGCACCTTTAAAAATTGTTTTATGTATATCTGAAAATAAAGCTCTATGACTAGGTTAACTGAACTGAGTAAATTGTTAATGGCACATTTTCAGAAATATATGCTTGCTAGAAAAACTTCTTCTAGTGAAGGGATCCTTTTATTTAGGGATTCTAGTTGCTGTTTTCTGTAGCAAAATCTTTAAGGAAAACTCCAGGAGGCTACATTTGTAGCCACAGAGATATTAGAACTTAGCACCTGTTCAGAGGAAGCAAGGAGTATGTCCGCTACTAGTGACAGTCGCTATAAAATCTTTTAGTAACATCACCCTCTGCTTATATGCTCCATATCAAGATAATCTCTTTATCTCATATATGCTGTGAGAAGATGGCTTAAATTCTGGAGTGCATTTAGAAGCTAGGGTCAGTATTAGGTCCCATTTTAGGCAGTCTAAATTGAAGCATTTCTCTGTTTAATGACTGAAGATATTTTTAAGTCTACATAGAAGCAAGCAAACATAAGATTCCTGTTTTTTGTTGTCTTTGCTTCACTATTTCAATTCCTGTTTGTTAACTATTCTCTAGTAACAATAACATAGCTATTCTCTAGTAACAATAACATGCTCTGTTCTTAATACTGGGTGTGGTGCTATTATAATGCTACTGCAAAATCTATACATTTTTAATAAAGACTTGGAATGTCAGCTGATATACATGTGAGGGCTGCTACAATGTATTAGTCATTACATCTGAAGTCCTCTATTCATAAGTTTTGGTGGTGGTATTTTTAAAAAAGTCTAAGTTTCTATTTCTAAAGAAGTTTGTCTCTAAAAATTGAAACTGAATAGTCTAGGGGTGATGTTATCCTTGGATATAGCCACATGTAACTTGGTTCTACATTTAAGAAACTATTCCATGTCAATTTTTCTTCAGTTTATATAGCTAGCATATTGCATATTTATTTATTCATTAGCTGGTTTTCTGGATTCTTGATTATTTGTCTGAAAAATGCAGGCACAGTTGAATGCAGTGAAATCTATTTGTTATCCTTTAAGCCACTCCATGTTTTCTGGTGTTTGCATAGACCTAGGAAATATAATATACCATAATGCCATTTCCATCCAGCTGATCTTCCTTGTGCTGGATAGACAGACAAATCTCTTTAAATCTGAAATGTAGAAATCAATAAGCTGTGGCAGGTAATTGTCAACTTCAGCTTTAATATTTCAGCAGAATAATACGTAGCAGTTTTTGACTCTCCAGCCATTATAGCATGTCACAACATGTTACTTGGCTTCTCTCTAAGAATTTCATTTATGCAAGATCCATTTCCTCTACACTAGCACCAGTTGTGTAATTGTTCGCTTATTACCACAAGTTATAAGGAAGCCCAGTAAGTATAGTCTGGGCTGTTGAACAAAACACTGGCTTCTAGAAGGAAAAAAAAGGGAGGGTGAGAATGAAAGGACCACCAAGGGTGTGTAACCAAGTACTGGAAGCTGGGCACGCTGCTGTGCAGTACAGAGGGTATAACTCTTTCTTCCAGTGGCGAAGTTATAAGGAACGAGATACTTATGGACTGCAGAAAAATGTTGTGGCCTCATGTAGATTAAGGCTTCAAGGAGATTTTATTTGGTTGATATGTTGGCTGTCTCTGAAACAGCGTGCTAGTTTGGTGAGTGTAACATTTGCTGCTTGAGTACTGAACAGGTCTTCAGTTGCCTGTAAGCAAACATCAAGAACAGGGCTGGTGATGGTCTGCCTGTTCCTTTTGTTTAGACATCCATTTTTCTCTCCAAGTAGAGGACCTCCATATCTGGCCACACAGCAGGAGCCAAGTATTGATCTGAGCCAACATTTGGCTGTGCACATGTGTGTGGGAGTGGTGTAGAGAATTCCCGTGCTGGGTGTATCTGTGTGCATGGGGCAGGGCTGCAGAGCCCCAGGCCAGCTGCAGTGCTGTGGGCTTGCTTCTGCTCCCTTCCCCTCCACGCTGGATGCACCAGTCAGCGAGTCAGGGCTGCCTCTGGCACATGGGGTCAGCAAGCGGGAAAGGAGCCACAGACCCAAAGCAGGAGAGTCGAGCATGGGAGCATGGTGGGTGTGGAGGGAGACAGACGTGCGAGAGTCAGCCTGAATGTGCCTGGCACAATAGATTTTGCCCTTCCTCAAGCAGCCTTGTCTTGCTCCAGAAGCAAGATTTAACTCTCATACTCTTTACTCTTCCTTTTCCCAGCCAAACATGGAACCCAGTTAGTACTTTTATTTACCCCTGTATGGTTAATGTTGGTGTTGTGCAGTTGCTTTCTGTAAGGGCTTACTTAGGAGGAGGACCTTCCCAGTGAAGTCCTTACAGAGCTGTCCTCAAGAGTTAATCTTTTAGTTTGGTTATAAGATGGATAAAAAGGCTAGAAGCATTTTAGATAGAGTTTTGTTCATTTTGTTAGCAGTTCTTTGCTTAAGTGAAATGGGAGGCTTCTCAGGTGGACCTACAGGAACCAAAGATTTAATATGAAGGCTGCAAAGTGCTAGGTTTAACAGAGTAAAATGAGTATAGAACTGATCTGTTTTGGAATGCTGAAACCTAATTTTGTAAATAACTATATTGCAGATGTAAAGAAAATGTTTTTTAAAAAACCCAAACAAATAAAAATAAACCAAACACATTTTCCTGATGGTTTTGTCTTTCAGAATCTGCACAGATTTACTCACATTCCATCAGGGAAGTGCTTGGATCGCTCTGAAGTCCTCCATCAAGTTTTCATATCAGAGTGTGACTCCAGTAAACCAACACAAAAATGGGAAATGAACAACATCCTTAGTGTGTAGACAGACAAAACCTACCTATTGATGCATTCATTTGTACAGGACTGAAAATAGCCTGAAAACTGCTGCAGTTATTAACTTTGTACAGCTGTGAGCCTCCTGGCTTGGATGAAGGACATAGAGGAACTGTGATTATTACAATAACATTATCATCTGCAGTTAATGTTTACAAAACTGCTTTACCTTAAACTCTGTAGATGTTTACATCTTTTTGTTTCAAGATGTCGGTAAATTAATGTGCTATTAGCTATGGTTCATAGGAACCTAGTTAAAAGCATTCTTGTCTTCTTTGGGATTACACTCAGGGGTCTGAAGGCAGTTTTTTTACACACACTTGAAAAGGTTAGAGTAATCAGATTTTCGTAGAACTTGGTGATTATCAACCTGTTGTATATTTTTATTTAATTTTACATCTTATTAAGCACTGCCACAGGTTATTAGCCAGGGTGGCCTTCTCCCACAGTCATGCTGCTTTTTTGGAGATGAATTTCAACATATTTAGTGCCTCTTTCATTTCTCTCTTTCACAAGGAAAGCATTTGTTGGAAATTTACAGTGGGTTGTTCTGAGCTGTCACCAGACGTAGGGGCCAGCCGTACCACCCTATGTAATTATTGTGCTAACAAAGACAAATTTCTATTGCCAGTTTGACTGCTCTGCTTCAACTGAATGTTTGGAAGGAAGACTGTATAGTTTAGTGCTTAATGTGGTACAATCTGATGGAGGTAAGCACCCTCATGAATCCAGTTAATCATTTATAAGCACTAATTTGCTTCTTTAAACCATGCTTTACATAAAAATAATTTAAATTAACAACAACAACAAACAAGATGCACAATTATGTAAAACTTGGAAATAATCAAATACTTGTTTATAATGAATATTATAAATTTTGAATGGAAATAATTTAGAGGTGGACTAAAACTTTTAATTAGGAAAAAAACATTCCGCTACCTAACACATTTGTGTAATCTGTCACAAGTACATCTGTCAGCCAGTTTGGATGCCAGATTTAGATTCAAAAAGATAAATTGAAATCCTGAAATCACACTTGTTTGTACTTATTTTCTTGTTATTTCTGTCGTTTGCAACTTCTTCAGAGGGATTTCAAACACCAAAAAGCAACTGCTTGGTGCTATAGTGTACAGAGTAGAATATGAAGATGTTGTTTCTAAAAATGTTCTGGAAATTAGTTGATGCAAACTCCCTTAGGTGTAAAAATATTTACTCTGAACTAATAGAGAGGTGGAGGGGAAATGACTTATTCTCACTTCCTTTGTCCAGATTTTGTGACTTAAATATTGACATCAGTGTACTGATTCCATAATATGTATCCCTATAACATGTCACGCAATTAAGTATGACTTAATACTTCCCTGAAGTCTAGAATAGCATTGCATGCAGCTTCCATTGATGTTAACAAGGGTTTTGTATCATATTTGTTGACAGAGTTGGATCTTTATAGGGCTGTCTGCACTGATCTATTAGTTTGGGATCTTTCCTTGTTCCTTTAAACTTCTCATCTATCCATTCAGAGCTATTAAAAATAGAAAACAAAGGAGGGAGAAACTGGGGGGGGGAAGGAAAATAAGGTTTTGTGCTGGTACTTGTTCCTTGTGTGTGTGAAAACTGACTCAATTTATGTGTTGGGTAGATTAATTTAATCATACAACTATGCATAAGAGAAAGAATGGTGGCACCTAAGTTGTGCGGGTGTGCATTTTAAATGGGTATTATGTGCAATTCATTGAAAGCTGATGCTGTATGTGAATATTAATCTGTTTGTGGGACTGAAAACTTACGAAACATGAGATCATAAGAAGCTATTTGCTGTAATGACTTTTTCCTACTAAAGCTGGCTTGAAAAAAAAGAATTCCCATATTCTTGCTTTGTAAGTTGATGATAATATCACTATGCATTTCTACATATTTTATAAATTTGATTTATGCAGATTTTGATACACTGTATGTTTCTGTAGAAATTGTATAAATCTTTAAAAAATTTATTAGGGATAAATCTGGGAAACCTATGTATATCTTACTCATGGGTTGCTTGTTTTTTAGGTGAAGTAAATAAAATATTTGAATTTTTTTGTTTTACTATACTTTTACAGAGTAAAAATGGATTATTATCTTTATAGAAACCCCTATATCTCTAAATCTAGAAAACTTCAATGTTACAAACTTAAAAATATTAAATGTGGTTTATTTTAAGTTTTACCTAGGTACCTTTTGTGGCATCTCTGGGGACTCAGGTTTTTTCCCAGTGAAATGAACACTTAAATTCCCACTGAGAACTGCTACGTGGACATATTTGGATTTTTTTATCACCTCTCCTGATATAATTAGATAGATAAAATATGTTCATAGAAGATGAACTTGAGAGTAGAACCAAAGGTCAGGTCTAGTTTGTAGTATTTTCACTGTGTCGTATCTTAGTTCATTTATGTTTCCACCAAGAAACATATTTCAGTCAAACTTTATTTTTTTCCTGAGAAGGTTCCTTAGCAAAGGAGGATGTAATTAAATCAGGGCATAAAAGACACAAGTTCTAAGAGTGAACCTAAGTGCTGAAATCTACAGGGGTTTTTTTACAAATAGGATTCTTGCTTCCCAGCCATATCTGTCAGTGCACTTTTGAGTGTTCAGATTTCAGAAGGCTCTTTTGAAAAACCCTGGAGTTATAGCACAGACTATTCATGTAGGCAACACCCTTCTGTGTATGGAAATGGAACCAATAGGAAGGAGAGGATATCTTTATTTCCAGACATCCTGGCCCCAGGAGGACATACAGCACACTTAGGACAGTACCAAAGACATTGTCCCTACTGATGGCATCCTAGAATCAGTGCATTCTCTTTCTCTAATGCCAGTCAATCTCCTTTACTACTATCTGCTTCTTCCATACCATTTACCTCCAAACTGCCCCTAAAGACAAAACCTATCAATTTACTGCTCTAAAACTACATCAAGAGACTTCAGATCTTATACCATGCCAGAGATCTTAAAATTTTATACTTAACTCTTGATCTGTGAGCCTCCTCTCAAAAAAGGGTAAAATGTACCACTGCCAGTAAAAACACAAAAGGTGCTTTGGCAGATTTTACTATATATAAAGCACAATTTTCCTTTTACTTTAAAACCCATCAAATTGTGCAAGGATCTATGGAGGCAAAGTTATTAAGGGGAGTTTAAGAACATGAAGAATAATTTATCTACACTATTGAACACAAACTTTGTTTCTGTAAAAGCATTTATTGTTTGTTCCCTGCTGATGAGTTTAGATTCATCAATTGTAATAGGTGAAAAGATAACTCTAGGGAAAACAAATTGGCAACATTTCTGTTTCTGGTTGTTCTCATTCCTATGAAAGACATGAGAATACTAGGTCTTGCTGTGTTGTGAAATCTTGTCCTGCTTACTTTTATGAGAATAATCTGGGAAGTGTCAATAGTTATCTTCCAGGGTACTATGTACTTTCAGGGAATATCAGAAGTGGTTGCCAGCATTTGGTCATCTGGCTGTTGACTTATTTACCCTGCAAGCCTACTCTGAACTCCTGCAGTGTTGGAATAGTAAATTGTGTAGCTTGGTTGGCACTATATAAAAGAACTGTCTATTTAGAACTAATCTAGTCAGAAAAAGTGATAGGCTATCCAAAAATCGTAGGTAGTTTTGTATCCCTTATGTTTTTGAGTAAGATCCAGAACATAAATTGTAAGTGACCCCTGAAGTCTGAAACCAGTTTGGCCCTCCTGTCACAGGCAGCCTTCTCACTGCTGCTTCAGGTGTGTGCACTGGTATGAGCTGTCTCCCTTGTCACCCTCAGCTGCAGTGGAGTCCAAAAAAGCAGGAAGTGTTCATATGGGTTTTACATCCCAGTAGCCCAGGTAATGGTTAGTAACCTTTGTTTTTTAAAATCTTAAAAACCTAACTCATTTTTTTTATGGAGGAACCAATGAAGTGTTCTCCATGGCCACATAACATGGATCCTGGTATTATTAAAACTCCAGTGTCTGCACAACCTTTAGTATTTTTACCTCATTGCTTTTCTTAACAACTATGTGGATGGAGACTCTCCAGCAAAGTAGTGGTCTGTGGTGGCTCGTGTATGAACTGACTGAGAAAAATGCATGTTCCTTCAGTCCACAGGTCAATGAAGGTGACAAGCATCCAAGTCTGTAAGGAGGAATTAGAGCTGCTGAAACACCAAGAGGAAGAGGTTTGTTTGCATGTTAGAGCCTTACTTTTTCTTACTAATATACTTCACAGAGAAGAAACATGATTGTTTTAGGGACATGAACAGTATCCTCTCTGAAGTGGAGTGTAGCTAAAGCAGGGCTGAGTGTGTCCAGCAGCTCTCATGAATGCAGTCATTCAGTATGAATGCAGATCTGTCTCCAGTGATCTAGCATTCAAACAACTCCTTGATGTCTCCTGCACAAAACAAAACAAAAATAAAACCAAAAAAAGTCAAACAAAAAAACCTGAAAAACCCCAAATAAAACAAAACAGGTGGGAGAAGCAGCATAGCTTTAACTCATAATAAATGACTAACTAATGCCTGAGATGAGCATGATGGCAATAGCAGCCCTCTGGCTGAACATCCCTGGGAAAGGGAAAATGAATGGAGAGATGTTATTTTAATTCCCTGTAAAGGGCTGCTGGTGGCAGTGTGTGTCAACTAAGAAGGCAGCATGCCCAGACTGCTGTTAAACTACAGCCTTCAGATGAAGAAGCATGGCTTGGTATGGGCTTTCTGAGCCACATCAAGGCACTGAGGTGCAAATAGGAATCAAAATACAGCCTTTGAAATTTGTGGGAGGATTTCCCAAGGAAAATAATGTAGGGTAGTATCTTTCTAGAACCCCTGATATTACATAGGAGTAGGTCTTTGGGTACAATGTCTTCTGAATCATATGTGTGTGGGGGTGCATGTTCCTTGAGTTGGATCTGCCATGGGAAACAGCTGGGCCAGAGCCATGGAGACTGGTACTGGCATTTCTGAGGGCTGGTGGTGAAAAAACCCTACTGCAGGCTGATGAAAATACCCCTCCATACAGCCAGGGACTTTGTACCACTGTGTCATTCTGTGCAGGAGACCCTGAGCCCTGCCTGGCAATGCAAGCTTTGCCAGCCTGAACCTGTGGGATGGCTTCAGCACCTTGCCAGTGCCCTCAAAGCCATCACAATTGCCCAACAGACAGTTACAAATGCAGTTCTTGTGGTTTTATTTCTGAGACAGTAGAAACTATGGAAGAAAATAGAACTGGATGAAAGCAGAAGCCTTCTGGAAGATTCTTGTGAGTTCAGAAGAAGCAGAGATTTGAGAAAAGCTGACCAGGAGAAAAAGCATGCCCAGCTCTGGGCAGGCTTCTAGTCTTGTTGCTCTTTTGATTACACTGAGAAAAGCACTGAAGTCTTTCCTGTCCTGAAGATGCCAAGGAATCTCTAGAGACAGAGCTAATCAACCTGCAGTGGAAAGGAAAGCTCTGTCCTGCCATCTAGGAGAGAAGGTAACCTAGTGTGGGGTATTGCTGAGGAAAACAATTCTGTAACCCTGTAGCAGAGTGGGATCTGGTTACTATTGATACTAAAGCTACTGAGGATGAAGTAATATTGATGGGTCATTTCCAACTGGAGATAAGAAACATTTCTGAGGGTTTTTTTCCTGTAACATTATGCCATAATCTTACAAGTCATTATGAGAAAAAAAAATGGTGTCCGTATTATATGGGCAAGCTGAAAAAATATTTTGAATCAGGATAAGAAATTAACATTAAAACATTAAGCACATGCGAGATCAGATCAAAAGTCCAGGTAGTCTATCTCACTCAGAGGTCATAAGGATCAGTGTGGTCAAAGAGTGCAGGGCAGAGTGAAAGGATGCTGCAAGGGTACTTGTCTAACCTTATCTCTGCTTCTGGCATTATCTAACTCAAGCACTTTCTGACTAGACATGGCATTTCTATTTATAAGTATAGAATTTCTCCAACTGTTGCTTCAATCTAGGCAGACCCTAGTCACATGTCATCTGATTTTAACAAAAAGTTTTAAAGGTTTCTGAAGAAGTGTGCTGGCTCTGCAGTGCACTCCTCTGCTGTGACATATCAATGAGATATAGGTGAATTGTGAAGGCTTGTTAAAGATCTTAATTTCTGAAAGGAGTAGTCAATGCTAGGTCAGTGCAGTGTTCAGCCAGCCAGGAACTGTTTTCAAGGTAGCAGCACTGACAGTAAGATCAACTGCTCATCTTTCATAGTGCCTTTCAGAATGTTGTGGTTTTGTCCATACAAATATCATCCCTCCAGCTCTGCTGAAGAAAAGATTTATGGGTAAACTTTACCATTAGATGTTTGAGCCCAGAAATACTGACAATAGCCATACAACTTACAGGTGGAACACTGAATCCAGCTAGCTACAAAAATTTTTCTGGTGGCTGACTTTATATTCAGTCCTGGAATATCATGAGCCTCTCCAACACTGAGGCTAAGGGAGATAGTTGATTTCAGGATGTCAGGATAATCAGGGCAATGTACATGTTCACTTACTAATTGGTGCTGGCCTGTGACAAGTAATTTGAGGAATTTCTGTAGAGAGTTATTTTTTTTATCGGGTAAATCTGAATCTTATGTTATTCCACAGTTAGGAGATTTAACACATCCCTGAAGAGCTGTGTGCATTGGAGAGTGCAGCAGTGAGCTCAACATCTGGGCTCTGTTATGGGATTCTTGACACTGGATTCAAATAGGATCACAGAAAAGCAGATGGGTTGTCATGCACCTCATACAAGAGGCCCAGCAACTTTTGGAAATTCAGAACTTGCAGACCAAACACTTAGATATTTCAGGATGTGTAAAGAAATAGAAGCCAAAATGAGAAAACAAAGAAAAAAAATAAATCCATATTAAGGCAAGTGAAGTGGGATCAGCAACAGTCACCACCACAGCAAATAATCAATCACCAAACAATATGTACTAGATTATGTACCAAGGTTATAGACCAGATGCCTGTGATACATTGTTATGAAAAAGTTCAATACATCATTGGCTAATCAAAGGTAAAACTCCAATTTTTTTCTGACTTTTTTCTCCACAATCATTTGCAACTTAATTAGAGTTTTAGGAGTTCAAAAGCGTATTAAAAGTCAGTTCCCAGGTCTGTAGCTTTTCTGATCAAGACACACAAATACACTCACACACACACATATGCATATTTACAGTTTTCCAGACCATATGTTTAGCTTTGGAAAAATAAGACCAGGTTTGTATATAAGCTTTGTTCTTCGATGACCTAAGAAAAAGGAAACTTTATATTCCTCTAGGAAAATGATAAGACAATACCGAATATGTGGTTTTTTTGTAACTTGATAATGTCTAACATGCTGTTTGCTTTTCTGGCAAACATTGATTATGTCTTCACAGAATTATCTGCTACAGCTCCAGCATCTTCTTCAGACTAATGTAATATTACCCCATATTACCCATAACTTGAATATTCAGCCTGCTTTTTCCCCTTCACATGCGATAGGGGAGCACATATTAATATGTAATACAATTTGTACTAACACCATATTTCACCTGCTCGTTTTGTTGTCACTTCAGGCTTCAGGCTGGCTTTGCAGATCTTCACTGTTAGCTCTTGTTATTCATGCAACTTCTTCCATGGTGACTTACTTCTTTTATGAGTAGACAAGAAAAGCTCAGGTAGACCAAAACTACCTGATCTCCTTTACCTTAGGATTCAGAGATTTCTTCAAAGAATATTTACAGCTCTATGGAACAGGATTTCCTCTTGTGAAATCACAAACACTATTTAGCTATTTGTCCAGCAACTCTCAGCTGTACTGTGGCTCCTACCAACTTGTCATGTGGATATTACTGGTCTGAAGCTCTGCATCTCCACAGAATGTTTTCTAAAAATTAGTGTCATATTTGTGACTTTCCATTCATCTACCACTTAAGACAGTTATAAGTGAAAAAAAAAAAAAAAAAGTACAGTTCAAAGTTCAGCCATTTCGTCGCTTGAATTTCCTTAGAACTCTTGGATGAATACCATCTGTCCTGTCATTTTGTTTCAAGTAATTT
The DNA here is from genome assembly GCA_013396955.1 of Regulus satrapa. Lineage (NCBI taxonomy): Eukaryota > Metazoa > Chordata > Aves > Passeriformes > Regulidae > Regulus > Regulus satrapa. The sequence continues at coordinate 165,802 of VWZN01003844.1, forward strand.
TACACTTGGATTTGAGACAGATGCTTCATCATGCCTCTTCCATTAAAAATTTTTGTCATGAAAACTGCCTGAAACTTCTCTACAATATTAAAAAAGTTTTCTAGGCATCACTACTGTATCGAGCTTCCATTGCCCCTAGGACAGTTTGGCAGCTGTCTTAGTTCTGTGGATGCACAGGTTTTGAATGTTATGGATGCGTTATGATGTTATTTGGATAAGTTAATTTTCTTCCTAGTAGCTGATACAGTTCTGGGTATTGGATTTAGGGGGAGGATAATGTTGATAACACAGTGATGTCACTAAGCAGTGTTTACACTTAGTCAAGGACTTTTCAGCTTCTCATGCTGCCCTGACAGCGAGGAAGCTGGGGGTGCACAAGAAGCTGGAAGGGGATACAGCTGGGACAGGTGACCCCCACCACTGACTAAAGGGATATTTGATACCATAGGAGCCAGCATATAACTAGGGTGAAAGCTGGCTGAAGGACAGTCTTTGGAAACTGGCTGGGCATTAACTGTTTTTTTTTCATTTGCATCACTTACATTATTTCTCTTTTTTAACTTTCCTTTTTAGAATAATTTATTCATTTGTTATTATTTTATTTCAATTGTGAAGCTACTTCCATCTCAAGGCACAAGTTTACTTACTTTAACCATTCCAATTGTCTCCCCCATCCCACTGTTTGAGGGAGCGAGTGGCTGCAGTGGGGCTTGGTTGCTGGTTGGAGTTCAGCCACAACAGATGTGTTTGAAAATTACTAGTCTGTTATCTCATGTTACTCTGATGCTCTTTTGCTTGCCCTATGTCTGTTGCTGTGTCTGGCCTCTTGATGTGAAGGGGTTTTTTTGTGGCTTATTGGTTTAGAAATCACTTGAACTTTCTAAAAACTGCTTTCCTACATTTATTATTTTCTCATTCTTCCTCTTTATCCACCTCAGACTTATTTTTGTGGTCTTTTGGGCTGCTTTACTGTGCAAGATGTTCTTTATGCCAGGTGTCTAGTGCAATGTGAGAGTTCTTCTCAATGTCTGCAGCCATTTGGGGCATCCCTTTTAGTTTTGGTTTTAGACCTCCCAGTTCACCTCCACTGAGTTATTTCATACGTTTGTCCATATTGACTCTGATGTGAAAAATGAATATAGCTTTTCTTCTATGACCTTCTTTACTAAACATTCCCCTTACAGTTTTCGTTATTTATTAGTCCTTTCCAGCAAGTGCTCACAGATGGGCATTACATGAGTTCCCTGACCTGACACATCATATTTTCAAAACTTAATTTGAAATACGTAATTTTCATGTACTTTTTTCCATTTGTCTTTATATTGAATATCCTTTTTACCAAAAGGACAAAATATGTTGGGGTTTTTTAAGTGTTAATTATTTTTAGACATGACATCATTCTCCATTGGTAGCTCAGCCTGATGTAGAGCTTTCAGTATGCAACTTGTAAGGACATCTGAAGGGTTATATTTTGTTCCAACTAAAAAACAAACAAACCAAAGAAACAAAAACAAAACTCCAAACATTTCAAACAATCAGATTAGTCAATTTACTCTGACTTTACTCCTCCACTGCAGAAAATTTAAATAATCTTATCAGAAAGACTTCATGAAGCATCACTGTTCTGCCCAAGGAGAGAATGTTAGAAATTAAATTCTACAGGGAAGTCTGAACAGGATGTGGTAACAACAAGCACACTCTATACACACTTATATACACTTGTATAACACAGTTATACACACTGTAACAGAGAATTGCCTCTAGATGGAAGAATTTTTGAGTTAAGGATACAGGCGCTGTAGGACTGCAAATTATACAGCAAGAAATGTTCTTGAGTTCTGGAGGTGCTGTGCACAGAACCACTGTCTCTCACTTTTCGTTTATGCCTGTGGCTTCATGAAATTCGAGCCTAAAAATTTGAGCCATTGATCTCACCTGTGCCAAGTTAACACTGGCAGGTCCAGCATGGAAAACAGGAGCTAATCCTTCTGATGCTAAAGTATCTCAGGGCCAGGGTGGGGAGGAAAAAGCAATTCTGGGTTTCTAAGGCTCTCAAAGATTAACACCTACTCTGCTATAAAAATGTTTGATTTGCTGTTATAGTTACCTAATTTCCATGCTTACAATAATATACAGTGTGTATATTTTTCCCAAACCTTTTGTTTCAGAAAGTGCTCTGTTGTCTTTGACCTACCCACTGACATTTACCAAAGTCCTGAAAACACTTTTTATCTTAATAGTACAATGATGGGACACAAACTTACTTCATAAGCTAATGGACAATAGGGAAGCATTTTAAACAAAATCTTGGAAGCCTGCCCTTTATATTACTTAATTTTTTTAGACATTACACATTTCAGGGCTGGGCTTTCAAGGGCTAATACAAGTTATTTCCTGGTATTTAACTCAACAAAATTAAGCTATTTAGTTTAGCTGTAGGATCTCTAATTCCCCAGTTAAAAATATTGTTAGGTATCTAGATTTAACCCTATATATATAAAGCAAAATAAAAAGTGAAACCCAAGAAATAGTATAACTGTTTACGCTATTACAACCATGAACAGGGATATACCAAAAGCACTTGTTTTTTACAAATGCTTTCTTTCTGCAGGAATCTACTGGCATCTGTGGAGATAACATTCCAACTTTTTCATGCTCTTCTGCAAGCTGTGTATTTTATGAGAAGCCACTAATACTGGAGCTAGGGGGAGGGGGAAGGAGTAGGCAACATCTGGGAAGACATGCTTCTAACCACATCTACCTTAAAGCCAAGGCCAGTGACCCTGAGCTCTGGAAAATAAAGTTCCAACATGCACTCATTATCAGTTACTATGCCAAAACTAACACCTGTGCATCAGCAGTCTAGGGGAAGAAGATAATCCAGGAGTAATTCTCAGGAACTTCACTATTTATATTTTTTTTTTTCCACCCACAAGGTAACACATGCAAACATCACTGGCAAGAAAATCAGTTAAAGGAGTTTAAGTGGCAGCAAAAAAGCTCCAAGAGTCAATACCTAAGGGCTTTGCCAGTTTTGCAGTAATATCAAGAGCCCAAGAATACACTGCATGTTCCCACACAGGACTCCAGCATTCTGGGGGGGCCCAGCCTCTCAGAAACATCATGAATACCAGAAGAATGATGTACAACATTTTATTACAAAACTGTTAAAAAAGTAATACAATGCAACAAAATACTACAAAATATAAGATCAGCTATTAAACTATCTTTGTTTTACTTAGCTAAAAAGAAATACCTGGCTATCAGTCACTGAATTTCAACAAAACCATTAAATATGTAGAAACAGCAGAAACATTCAACAACTTTTTTTTTTCCAAACCGAACTGCAGCAGCCCTTGGCTACTGTTTACATTATAAATTGAAGTCTCCCTACAAAGAACCACATTACCTATACACAATTCTGTACAGATTTTTATACTGAAGCTAACAATGAGCTGCACTTGAGTTCACATTCTTAGCAAAATATTGGATTCTGAGCATAAATCTTTACAGCAGGACATTCATTTATTCTTCATCCTCATCATCTTCCTCCTCTTCCTCATCGTCTTCCTCTTCTTCCTCCTCCTCCTCCTCTGGTTCTGCCTTCTTCTTAGATCCTGCAGGCCTACCTGGGCCCTTTTTTCCTATATCGCTCTTGCTCTTGGCACGATATGCTGCAATATCCTGCAAGAAATATGCTGTTAAGTTGCTAGCAGTCACTGAAGACAAATTTGTACGCTTTGATATTTTAATACTACTGTACTGCATAGATCAGACAGTGCATGCAAAAAAACCAGGGGATTTAGGACTTTCATGCTTAAATCTTTAAGCAAAAGAACATGAAATGCAGATGGTTTTAAGAATTTTATTACCATTGTGCTTTGGAGTCTGACTATATTTATTTTAGCAAGCAGGTGACCTGTTTTTAAGGCATCTTACAGGTAAAATCTCTAGACATGCAAAACCCACACCCAGGTTCACTGTAAGGGTTCCAGATACTTGCCCTGCCACACCTTTCCATGTCTTCTAAAGCATGAGAGACTAGCACAAGCACTAAGAATTATAAATCCTATATGGTTTGGGTGCAAGACACAAGTCACATATTTACAATGAGCTCCAAAACTTGAACTTTGTTTCATTACTTTTACTGTACCTTTTCATACTTCTCCTTTAGTTTTGCAGCCTTCTGTTCATATGGCTGTTTATCTTTGGCCGACTGTTCAGACCACATTTCACCCAATTTCTTTGCTGTATCTCCAATAGACAAGCCAGGATGATCATTTTTGATTTTCGGACGGTGTTCAGAACAGAAAAGGAAGAAGGCAGATCTACATCGAGAGACAGTGATTAAAGTTAAGTATCAAACTATTAGAACTAATAGTTTTTTCTGTGTGGGGGAAGGGAGTCATAGAAACACTCACGGTGGTCTTTTAGGAGCGTTGGGGTCCTTTTTCTTTCCCTTCTTCTCACCTTTGGGAGGAACATAGTTTTTCATCTCCCTGTCATAACGAGCTTTGTCTCCTTTAGCCATTTCTTCAAACTTTCCTTTTTCCTTACTTGACATTGTCTGTGGACACATGAAGTGGAAGGAAGAGTCTGGATGAGATAAAGCAGCTACTGACCCACTAACGCCTAAGCAGCAGCAGCAGCTGCTACCAGGGATCTTTTCCCAGTAACCCGCAGCAGGGGCGGGGGCTGGCCCGACAAGGGCTCACAGCAGGGATCGGCCCGGCCCCGCTTACCTTCCATCGCTCCGAGCACTTCCGCGAGAACTCAGCGAAGTTAACGGACGAGTCCGGGTGCTTCTTCTTGTGCTCCTCCCGGCACGTCTGCACAAAGTAGGCGTACGAGGACATCTTGCCCCGCGGCTTATTGGGGTCGCCTTTACCCATGGCGAGGTCGGTGGCGGGTCCCTGCGAGAGGAGGTGGACGCAGAGGCGGCGTGAGGCGGGGCCGCCCTCAGGCCNTGCCGCCCGCCCGCGGGAGCCTCTCGCTGCCTCTGCGCCCAGGAGCGCTACTAGCGTCCGCTCCTTCCCACTCTCCTTCCGTCCCTCCCGGCGCGCTCACGTCCCGCGAGTGCGCGGGCCTTGCCTGGCTGAGTGGAGCGGGTGGCGCAGGGCTCCGATCCCTCAGGCGCTGCTGCCGAATGGTGCCCAGCCGCGCACTTACCGCCTCTTGTTTTCCGCGGCGCTGACCGCCACAGCAACCCGACCCGCAGCGCCTGGGCACCCACCCCCCGCCGCAGCCCCTTGGGTGCCGCGCCGGGTCCAACCGCCNGGAGCGCGGGGGGCTGCAGAGTGGTTTAAAAATACAAAGGGAGCGGGATCGGCGTGCTGGGTGGTGGGTCTTGGTTTTGCGCTGTACCTGCTCCGGTGCGGCTGAGGTAGCAACGCCGCCCTCCCCTTCCGTCCTTCCCTCCATGGGGCGGGGGTCTGGTGGGCAGCAGCCTCTGTTAAACCAGGCTGAAAATTTGGTTTCGGCTCCCATGAGAGCGCCGTTCCTGGGGGGCCCCCTCAGGGGGCCGCGGGTGCCCGCCCCCGGGTCCAGGCTGAGGTCCCCCGCGGAAGGAGAGTATGTGGTTTGTAGCGA
>VWZN01003844.1:171671-183116 GCA_013396955.1 Regulus satrapa
CGCCATTGGCTGGCAGGGGCTGCGGCCGATCTGATTGGGCGGAGCGCGGGGGGCTGCAGAGTGGTTTAAAAATACAAAGGGAGCGGGATCGGCGTGCTGGGTGGTGGGTCTTGGTTTTGCGCTGTACCTGCTCCGGTGCGGCTGAGGTAGCAACGCCGCCCTCCCCTTCCGTCCTTCCCTCCATGGGGCGGAGGTCTGGTGGGCAGCAGCCTCTGTTAAACCAGGCTGAAAATTTGGTTTCGGCTCCCATGAGAGCGCCGTTCCTGGGGGGCCCCCTCAGGTGGCCGCGGGTGCCCGCCCCCGGGTCCAGGCTGAGGTCCCCCGCGGAAGGAGAGTATGTGGTTTGTAGCGATCCCTGAGAGAGTTTCTGCTCGCCTCTCCCAGGCTGGAGGGTTTTGGAACAGCCGGGGGCTGCTCGTGAGATGGTGGGGTCCCCCACTCAGGCCGCGGCAGAGGTGCCGGCGCTGAGAAGGGAAGGTGTCAGCTCTCCGAGCTTAGTGCTCTCCAATCTCGGTCGGCTTTAATGCAAAACCTGTCAGTGATTTTCACTGATGCTTTCGAGTGTACCACTAGTAGCAAATCTGGCCCTTTGGGTTTGGGGAGAAAACTGAAGTTTCTGTATAGTCACTTAGACTGCGATGTGACCCTCAGACTAGATATACTGGTTTTGCTGATGTTGGTTTTTTTCTGTCTGATTATTTTCATCCAATCCTCTACTTTGGGTAAATATCCTTAGTAATCAAAGGGGTTTTTAACACGCTTTGTTTTTTCAGGTGTAGCTTAGAGCCCTGGTGAAAAGCAGGTTGTAACTTTGTTTACTGAAGATGCGATGCCCTCGGTAGAGCTTTAATCATGTTAACCTTCCTCACTGGTAAGAGAAACCACCTTGCTAAGCTATGTGAGAGTATTGAGTAGCTGTAGCTGTGAGAGGGGTCATTATCTTGATCTCCAGTCTCCCCCATTCAGAGCTCTTCAGTGTAAGAAGAACTTATCAGGTACAGTTCTTCGAGCCTTTCTCTTCTGACATGTACAGGTTCGTATGGAACAGGTCACTAATGTGGTAGTAAATACTGCCTTTATCCATGTTTCATTTTAAGCTTTGTGGGTTTGCCCAAACTGCAGCCTTAAAAGCCAAAATCCACTACAGAAGAGGGTAATTGGGAGGTAAATTGACAGAGCAACCCACAGATACGCATTACCTCTGCAGATGTCAAAGCCTTCACAAGCCAGTTATCCAAAGTCTTGTATCTTAGTTCACTTAAGTTGGCTGTTTCTGATAGTGTTTAGCATACAAATAAAGCTTAGTGTCTCTTATCTTCTAAAATAAACATTTGTGTGGGGAGTGTTTCATGTTCCAGTCTGGGCTTATTAATGTATTCTATTGTTTTTCTGTAGCAAATGACTGTTCTCAGCTCAATGGTTCTCAGTTCTATGTAGGCCTCTGTATCCACTTTGCAGAGAGCTGTTTTGTCATGTGGCTTTAAAAACATCTTCATGCATTACATGGAAGGCACTATTTTGTTTGATGAATTAAGCTGCCAGATGGGTCACTCATTTACTTTGTGATAGTCCACCTCTGTATGACAGTTTCTTGTGTTTTCTAGTTAATAAAGCAATTTTGTAGAAGATGGTCGAATTTTACAATACTGGTGTGTACTGAGTGAATCATAGTACAATCATTACTGTGCTGTAAAAGCATTCTTTGCTTGCCAGACTTACCTAGACACTCTGTCAGTTATTGGAGGGGGGGGGTGGGAAGCTTTTGGTAAATTTTGTTAATGTTCTCTTTTAACATTAATACAGCATGTTCATGGGGAAAAAATTACTTTGGAACAGTTTTTGGGAATTTTGTGATGTAATTGCAGTAAGGCTTCTGCTGTTGCATGTTTTTATATCTGCTCTAAGAATATGAAGAATATTATTGTGGAAAAGCAGGAGAGGTGAGAAAGTGTAATTATTGCTATGGGAAGAATGAGATCTGCCTCTCAAATGATTTAATCAAATGTTTTAAGAAAGAAATTATGATCTTTAAATGTTCTCACCTGGGAAAGAAAGCTTTTGTATGCTGTACTAGATCCATCAATTGTTATATCCTGTTGGCTCATGCAACACAGGGCACAGGGTTAACAGTTGTACTCTTTAACATCTGTCCTCCAATAAGGAAGGCAGTATTGAGAATTTTCCATGCTTAAACATGATCCTGGAAGCTTCCCACACCAGTGCCAATGCTAAAAGCCCCACACAAGAATGCTGGTGTTAGGAGATTGTAATTCTCAAAGCTGTGCCTTCCTCCTTGCACCCTTGTGCCTGGAAGAGTGCTTCTCTGCTTCCAGAATAAGCTGTCATTGTTTTTCATTATGCCGCACTGTTCCTTTTCAGACAAAAACACAATTTTTGTCTGCAGAGATTCAGTCACTGTTACTCTTCTAAAGCAGTGATCTATGCAGCATTGACTTTGGTTGGTATGCATGGTTAATTTTTTAACCACATGTGCATGACAGTTGTGGGGAAGAAGCATAAACTCCAAGACTTGGAGTTTACTTCAGTGTGAATAATTCTGCTGATGAAACAACTGTTAGGTGTTATAGTTTCCCTGGCTTTGAGCCTTTCTTGGTTTTTAATCTGCTCCACAATTTCAGGTGCTGTTATTAACTCAGCTTAATCTTCAGTAAACTACAAGTGAAGAGGGATAAGGAATGAGGCCAGAAATGCTGGATAGAAGGTACAGAAAAGACCAGATGGGTGAGAGCAGGTTCTGGAGCTGAGAAATGGATTTAAAGAAAAGCATGTCACAGACAACAAAAAATGTGTGATGGGAGTGATACTGCTTTCTGTCATACGGTATCTCTTGGTTTCTGTGGGCTTATTTTAGAGCTTTTCTGGATAGCGGTGTCAGTATGGACAAAGCAAGGGAAGAAAGGAACAAAGGCCCTTTATTTCAATTAAATCATCAGCAGATCCCTTATAACAGATACTGTTCAGCTGAGGAGATTGCAAACTACAGTTACATGACCTTAACTCTGACCAAACTTTCATTCTGGTGTAAGTGTATTTATGTAGTGATGCTGTCAGTTTTAATTCAGTCAATTGGTTAAAGAAGCTCCACTGTCACTCCCTAGATCTACTAGATAAATAATTATTGTATGGAATATGCCTTAATGTAGCCTAATGGCAGTAAAATTCTGCATTGGAAAGTTATCACTCTTGATTTATAAGCAATTTCTTCTTCTGGACCTGAAAAGTCATTGGATGAATAGTCAAAGTGAGGTAAAACTGCTCTTGGTTTTAATCAACCTAAACTTCACTAATAGGAATAGAAGATGCTGAAAAAAGGCNAATTACAAAGTCTACAGACAGCAACAGTGTTTTAGGCCTATTTTTTGAGCATCTCTCACTAGATATATGGTGGGAGCTTTAGGATGAAAAGCAAAAATCAAAACTATTTAAGCTATTGCTTACCTAAATTCAACACAAAGCTTATTTTGTTATAGTGTTCCAGTTATGAGTAGTTATTTTCTTTATACTTAGATTAAAACATATAAAACTGCTGCTGCCTGAAAGTTTACAAAACTGATATTTCTGTAAATATCTTAAAGAATTGCATTTAAAATAATGTATTAGAAATTACTCAGTTTTTCTGGTGTTGTATAGCATGTAAATAATATGTATGCTGTAAAAATATATTTACCCTTTAAACATTAGGGTTTTATTATGCGGGCCATTGTAAAGCCTGCATAACCAGTTAAGCAGCTCATAGGCAAATGCAGCTGTGTTAGTTACACCAGGCTGGGTTAGTCTGAAAGCTCAGGAGCTTATTTTGACTTTGTGTTGTCTACCCAAGACCTGAAACAAAGGCAGCCTGCATGAGACACTATCTGGTACAGCTGTAGAGCAGAGACTGAAACTGCAGTAGTTGTATGTTAAGAAATAAATACAAAAAATCTCTTCTGGTAGTAACACAGATACTATTAGGAATAATAGTAATTCCTGATCTCAGTAATTGTTAACTGAACTTTTTCAGTCTTAATTTGACAGTAACTTTTTTTGCATTGTGTTTACAAGCTTTTAATTTTTTTTCTTTTTGCTTTTCTATTCACCCAGCTTTCACTCACTTTCTTTTTTACATTCAAAGTAATACTCATACAACATTTTCCTCTCAAGAGATTTTAAAATTGTTTTGCTCTACAGCTTTTTACATGTATGAGAAGAAAGCAGCAAGTTGTCTTTATATATTGAATAGTTTTCCAGACAGCTTAGAGGGGCTCTAAAATGTGGATATTTTACAGTGTTTTTACTCATTTTATAGTAAGAATATGGTTTAAATGGGTAAAATAACTTTCTATTCTTCTCTTCCCACCCCCAAACTCTTCCAGTGTTAGTAAACATTGATACATTGCCTGAAACATATCCATAACTTACTCTTAAGAAATGAAATTAAATTGCCAATAAAATAGTTTTGTCTTTTGTGATTTGGCAAGCACAGTTTGAGAACTTTTTTTTTTCCTCCTTCTAGTCTGTAAGTCAAAGGGTTGGACTGAGTCTGGCCCTGGTGTGTCATCCAGTGAGTTGCAAAGAGGCTGTAGTCACAGTCCAACTTCTGAAAAGTCATGTTTGATGCTAGCTGCTAGTGCTTGCTGCTGCCAAAATGAAGTACCTGTCAACCCATCATGACTTAAAAATATTGATACATTTCTATAGAATAAGCCAGAATGCTTTGTTCATACCTTTGTCCAGTCTGAGGGACTGTTTCCTTTTGTGGTCATGTGAGCTAGAAACTTAAAATGGGGCTGAACCTGACAGTAGAATCTGTTTCCTATGTCACTGCAGCTCTTAAGTCTCCTGGGAAAGAGAAAGAATAGTGGGAGATTGACAAGGCTCTGTGACATGGGCTGCAAGAGAAGGAGCCAGCAGAGATAAGCAGATTTGGCTGGTAACAACCATGTACCTCGTAAGCACTGTGATCATCAACACACTTGTCTGTCTTGGACCCAGGTCGTGGAAAAGCCTAAATTAATTTCAATGGGTGTCATTAAACTAAAATGGGTCTCAAGTGTTGGTAGTGTGGCATCATGTGCGATTGTTAATGTAGACATTGTTAGGAGAGTAATTAATTCTGTTACTTCTGGCAACTAGTGCTATGATATTGTGTCATAGAAATGACCACAGGATACATAGGTCATCTAGGATGAGAAAGAAAATGCTTATGAAGTTTTGAAATTATTGATTGAATCATCATTGAATCTCATTTTTAGTCATGGTTCCTGTGGGATTTTTTTCAGCAACTGGTGATACAAATGTATCATTTCCTTACAGCACCCCATTGCATACCCTACTCTATACTGCTGAAGTACTTTACAGTAAAGGGGAGATTGTTGCACAACTATTACGCTACTAGAAAATGTCTGTGTGTAATACCAGTCAAAAACTAATGCTTCATGTGGGAAAAAAAAAAAAAACAAAAAACTTGTAATTTGATAATAAACCTGTGGGCCAGTGGTTAATCCTCATCATTAGTGTGACTGTGTGTGAAGTTATGTAGAAGCTGTCCCTAAGTACTGGCAGGGATAAGCCTGCTGCAAATGAAAAAGAATCAGGGAGTGGCACAGTTCTGCATTTGAAGAAATAATAAATGCAGAAATTTCAAGTTGTTCCCTGTCAAAGATAGGTTTGCTTATTCAAAGCTATGCAGAAACTAAATAGCAGCCCAAAACACATCTTAGTGTTTCTAAAAGCTGAAAAACAAAAGCATCTGCATCTGTAACCTCTCAGCTTCAATGTAAGCCTTTAAGAAAGAAACCACCTTGATGAATACACTCCAGTTTTAAGGCTCGATGATGTGCGATTTTTATGTTGCTATACTTTATACTACTAAGTAGCATTTATATGATATCATGAGGTAAAATATCTGTATTATTATTTTCCTAATTCTAACAGTTTACAAGATGATGTAAAATCCTGCTGTAGCAGTCACTTTGGGAGAGAGGTAAGGATTGTTTTCAGTGCCTGTGAATACCTGTAATAGCAAAGTTGGGGCCCATTTGTGGTTTTATAAAGTTACTAAATACTAACAGCCAACTACCTGGATAAATTAAAAAATGAAAAAATTCTAAGCCCATATTTGTTTAAAATCTCTAATGCTGAAACTGGAGGATGAGAGTCTCTTTAGTGTTCTGTGGTTTAGGATATGTTCTTCAGCAGAGTCAGACATACCTTCACAACTGTAAAGGCTAGAAGCTTTCTCAGTATGAAAGCTGAGACTAATATCTTTCAAGTAAAGAAGTTGAGGTTTGAGAGCATTAAAGATGAACAATAATATCTAATAAAGAAGCAATGTTTTTGGTCAGTTTTGTATTGAATGTGAATAGTAGCAGAAGGTACTATAATAGCAAAAAAAAGGAACATAGTATATTCTACCTGGTGGCCACTTTTGGTGACAAACTTCACAAAACATTTTAGTTGATCCTTTTCCCATAATATTTCTCAGTTAAGGGTTCACTGTCACGTGATATCAGCGAAAACCAACTGCAGTTCACAACTATTGTTATGCTTGAATTTATTTGAGTATAAGCCTATCTATATTTGAGTATAAGCCTATCTATATCTTTTACCCAGAAGGAGAGCTGCAGAAGTCAGGAAAGCATTTAAACCCCAGACACATGTGTAATTTTATTAATTTTACTTTTTTTTTTTTTATAAAAGTGTCTGCATTAGTATCAGACTATTTTGTTTTTACTAAAGGAATCCAAGTATCTAGCTGATGGTTTGGTGAAAGAAGTGTTCATTTGTTCCCAAGAGGAACTTAAAGCTTGCTCTTACCTTCAATGAGATGTAAGTCAGACCTAGAAATGGTTATAACTGTACTGCAGAGACAGAGGCACTCAAAAAGCCTTTAGGGCTACATAGCTTTCCTATTTTCCTTTCTGTAAAATAAATGTGTATTGGGAGAGGACTTGATGGTGTAACAGAGCCCTGTAGTTTCCAGGATCCTCTGACAAAACTGTGAAGATGGTGTTGTATATGTTATGCAAAGTAAGAAGTTAAAGCCATTATCAAATCTGAATTTCTATAAATGGAAAATGTGGCTTACAAAATGCAAGACTGTAGCACAGAGTATATACAGTGCTTTTTGTGGTATCAAGAGTGCATTAGAGACCAGTAAAACTATATTGAAAGATATGACAGTTTGTCTTCCAGGGGAAAAAAAAAATCTGAGCAAGTTTTTAATTTATTTTCAAGGGACTGAAAAGTAATTATTGAGCAATATATTACATAGCAGTTAAATTTTTATTGCATTACACAAAACATCTGAGGGTGATACTTTTCCTTAGTATGTCAAGATAGCTGCTTTTCTGAAGAGCATGAGTGATGATTTAGTAGTGTCTCTTTCTAACTGTGCAATTTCATATAATATGTAACAAAATGTTAATCAACAATCTGGATGAACAAGAGATCAGTGAGTGAGTGTGAAACAAGCAAATGGATGTGCACTTCGGTTGAGTGGAGGCATCTGAGGAGGAGGGGTGTTGAAACTGAGGGGTACCTAAGGCAAAGCTGAAGGTTGGCTTCTCTGCTTCTGTGTGGTCATTGTGTTTGGGCTCTCTCTCCTAACTCATCCTTCATTATTTAAGTCCACCAATGAACAATTTGTCAAGCACATTTAACAAAGAATATAACAATTTTTGCACAAAAGAATGATACCTTCTACTGGAAGATCCTTTGATGCTTCCTGTAACTAATGTAAAAGAGCATTTGCACAAACCATTAAGGGGACTGTATTACAAAACTTTGAAGCTTTTACAGTACATAGGTTTATCAGTTTTAATCCTGAATTATTCTTAATGTATAATTTTTACCTTCTTTACTGCTTTAAATATTTTAATAACAGTATATATATGTTATATATCCTCTTTCATACCTCTTGAGTTTCTATTGTAGAAGGCTGAATGCTTAAAAAAGAAAGACTTGCTTCAACTGGATTCAGACCTGGAAATAATTCTGGTTAAAGTTATGATTTTTTTCCTATTACTGCACTTCTTGAACCATATACAATAGCCTAAAACATGTAAAGAAGTTAAAAAAAAAAAAACAAAACAAGAAGAAAAGAAATCTCTAGACAAGTTCCAATATTCCCATGCTTTGGGCTTATGCTTTAACAACTTTGGACAATAAATTGGAAGCAAACCAACAGGAGTAGCAGGTTAGGTGATGCTAGAGGGGGAAAGGAAAACTGAGATTTTTTTTTTTTTTTAATTCAGAAAACAAGGAAAGGAAAAATAAAAAGAATAGCGCTTGTTTCTGGTAAGGAAGAAAAGATTTGGTCACTGTTCTTTATCACAACCCATGAATGGTCATTGAGTAGGCTGTTTTTTTATTAAAACTACCAGGGTGTGTGGTGGAATTTGCAGAATTTTTCAAGTGTTTTAAAGGAATCTTTTTTCACTGAAGTAATTACAATACATAACAAATAAAATGTGTATTTGCTGAGAAAAATGTTTACCAATCGTTTTCCCTTTACTAACAGGATAATTTCAGGTGCTGAACACAAGTGCACTAAGGTATCCTCGGACTTCATGTGAATGGTACCTGCTGGGGAAGGGAATCATCCTCCCCAGTTGAACTTTATGCCATGGAAATGCATACAAAGTTGCAAGCCACATTTATTTTACAGGATTGGTTACTAGTAATGCGTTTGCAATATGCCTGCAATATATCCAAGGTGATGCATCTGATTATCATTCTTCTCTCTCAAATTACAAAACACATCAATCAAAAGTTAACAGGAGCTGGGACATATGGCATCTCAGAGAAGCACAAGCTGCTGGGCTCCTACCTGTGCCTGGCCTGACTTGGTGCCAGGAGGGGCCACTGTGTCCTGCTGACTTCAGAGTCTGGGAGCCATGAATTCAGACAGACTTTTTGGGATGCTGTAGTTCCTGCTCTTTTTGTGTGTCACTTACAAGTCATCCATGCTGTGTTGGGCACCCCCAAGAGATATAGATTACTGCTGCCTTCTGTACTATTCAGCTCTGCTGTGAGTACTAGTGACATATCATGTACAGGGTAGCTGGTTTGGAGCTGTGGTTTCCTTTGAACTGATTTTTTTTTTTTTTTTGAGCTTAATCAGTATATGGTAGGAATGCTACATGTTTTTGTTTATTTAAAATATGTCCACATACACACTTAATTTATACCCAAATACTTATGGTAGCCAGTACTAGAATTTATGTTTAAAAAATTGTCATTTTAGATAACATACTGCACAATTATTTTTATTTCATGTAGCCCAAGCTTCATGAAAGTTTGCAAATCCATTTTGTAGTAAGTAAGCTTCATACTGTCTGATAAGCCCCTTTAGCTGCAGCTCTTTGTATTTTTCATCCCACATGTGATGCAAGATTAAAAGTGACATGATTTCTTTGTTACTGTAAGCAGGCATTAATACCAAATGAGGTGGTCATCTCCAGTCACGTGGTCCTGCCCTTCTACTGCACCATCCTGTGTGCTGGGGCATCCTGCAGCTGAGCAGTAAAGCAGATCAGGATTAAAT
Source organism: Regulus satrapa (assembly GCA_013396955.1). Lineage (NCBI taxonomy): Eukaryota > Metazoa > Chordata > Aves > Passeriformes > Regulidae > Regulus > Regulus satrapa. The sequence goes on from VWZN01003844.1 coordinate 181,219, forward strand.
CTAAACGATTTTTCTTGTTCCTAGTCTAGTTGTAACCCAGTAGAGTTTGCTGTGTGGCCACAGAAATGTTTTCATGGGCACAAAGAAGCACACAGCACAAGTGTGAAAATGAGCAGCTTACAGCAGAAACAGAACCATCTTTCTAAGTCCCACAACTTTCTTACTGTGACCCAGTCATGAAACTATGATACTGCTTTACTTGAAATTATGTTTATAAACTAGCATCTTGGCAAGCACGGCTGGGTAACATCATCAGGCTTTTAACTGCTCTCAAACTGTACAAAGAGGATCAGAAACATTTAAAATGCACAAGTGATCTTTCCATCAAACCAAAGAACAGCAGCCAGACCCAGATAGACATATATTATGCTTACAGTAAGGTCAAATCCATCTGAAAAAAAAAAACCTCACAGGAACCTCAAAAGATACAGTCTGATAGTCTTAGAAATTGCTATTCATGACCCAGATTTCCACTAAAGAATTCCTGGAACTCACCCTTGTCCCACTTTTCCTGGATCATGCTTCCTCTATTCTCAAATTTTAACATTTGTTATGATTGTTATTGGAGGTTTTGTTCTTTTTTATCTTAACATTATTTTCAAAAGTTTTAAATCACAAAACACTCAAGAAGTCAGTTAAACCTTTGCTGCTTGAGATTGCTCAGCAGCAGAGCGTGGAATTAAAGCTAGGCATTATACAGTCTTCAGCTTGGCTGACAACAGAGTTCAGTGTTTTTTCCAACTCCTACTCTCCTCACTAATCACTAAAACGTGCCTCGTGGCTAACTGCTCTGACTTTATGCTCAGTTTAGCTTCAGTTACTGTTTCCTTCATTCAGTTGCGACAGTAGCACCTACCCTTCTTTTATAATACCTGGTTACGCAAGCAGATTAAGGAGCCATCTGCAGCACAAACTGAAACTGCTCTATAATCGTGTTCCCGGATCACGCAGAACTTTGGCTTACGCAGGATCTGTGTCTCCTTGAATTATTCACCAGCCTCCCTGCTACTCCTCTCCTTCAAGCTGGAAACGCACAGCAAGCGATACGGCCAAATATTTCAGCGATTAAATCATTGTGCTTTGAGCACGCTCAGCTCAGATGCCGCTTCTGAGATTTAAAGGAATATTTGCGGTAGTTCAAAGGGAAAGCAAAACCTCTCCCTTCCTTGTGCCTCCTTAGAATGTGCTTGAAAGGACAGTAGATCAGAGCTTGCTGCTTTTGCCACTCTGCTGTCAACAGCTGAATTATTAAAATGATTTAATGCTGACTCATCTCTTCTGTGGCTTTGTAAAGCCTGAAAACTAAAAATACCTGGTTTTGTCAAGTATTCTCACAGTGTCTAGTTTACCTAGTCGTGTGCACAGCACGGTCGTGGTTTATCATCAACGAAAGTAATTCTGCATTGTCAAGTCTTTTCTGTTGTTACAGCAGTTCTGTTGCTACCTTTACTAGCAAGAAGTCCTTTTAAACGACAAAACTGGAAATTCGCACTGTAAGTCGCCTTTGTCTTAAGAGGGCTTTGCCAGAAGCAAAGAACACAGGACGGAGCCCTCAGTGCATGTGTTGTAAAAGCAGCTCTAACAAAGGCCGGAGCTTCGTTTGTTTTCTGCTGAGAGACACGCAGCCGGCGGCTGCGCTGCGGCTCAAGGGGAGCTCCCTCCCGCAGGCGGAGGGGCCGGAGCACTCGGACAGAGCCCGCCCGCCCTCTCCGGCCGGCGGGAGCCGCTGCCGGCCATGGCTGACAGCGAGTGGAAAAGAGAGGGAAGAGGCCAAGACGGAAGGCAGGAGATAGACGATCCGGAGTTTAGCCGGGGCCCGAGCAGTGCCGGCTTCGACTAAAACACTAGGAGGAGAACAAGCGAAAAGGGGGGAGCTGCTGCGGCACCGCGAGGCGCCG
>VWZN01003844.1:191854-202903 GCA_013396955.1 Regulus satrapa
TTTTTTTGTTGCTACAGCAGCTTTGCAAAGCTGTGAATACTATGCATATGCAACATGATTCTTGTAGAAACTAGATGACAGAAACAACAGAGGTTAACATACCCTACAAGCTTGAGAGGGCTTTCCACAGGAGCACATACCATAAGTTTTTTTCACAGAGCACTGACTTTGGATATTTTTACTGGGTTACCAGATTTATGTGGTTTATTTTACTATCAACTGATTATTTGGTAGGAAGCCCAAATTAATCTGCTTGAATAATTACACAAATGAGGTTTAAAAAGCCTGTAACACAAGCTGTTTAACAGTCAGTAGAACAAAAATAGTACACACAGATTTACTTGAAACATTTATTATTGGCTGTGTATAATCATCCGCTCACACAGTATCCAACCCTTGTTTACTAACAAGAAGAAAAGCAGTGATGGGGATATTTTATAATGACACATGAAGTAAGTGTGGTAAACTGGTGGTAGCAGTTTGGGCCAATGTGTAAGATTATTAGGTGAACAGTGCATTTTTTGGATAGGGAAGACTGCACAGCTCCTTAAGTACTGCACACTTCCCATGTGACTGATTTGGTAGCTAAAGAGTTTATATGTGTAAGGCAGCAAGCCTGCCTTACTGCCTGTAAGCCTGGCTTGTTCAGGTGACTGCTTAAAATTATGTGGTCACCTCAACACCTGCCAATACAGATTGCCATATAACAGAAAAATGGTCAAGAATGTAGTGTCTTTGTATATCTCATAGATCACAATACCTCTTAAATTTTAAGATGATTATCTCAGTGTTTTCTATTGCCTTACAGGGCTAGCCTAAAAAAGCAAGCATTTTAACTTAATTTTGGAGTACTGTATTTCAAACAGAGCTTGATTTAAAAATCTGTTGTTCTAGTATTTTTTTAGATGTTCAGTGCTAAGATTAAGTAATTTAAGGGTTTAGCGATTACATAGTCAAGGCAGGTGACCAGTTAGACATAAGACTCAAATGTGCTTTAGTATTGTTACTGTCAATTTTTATTATATTTTATTCCAGTGAAATACTTTAAAATATGAAAATGCATGCCTTTTGTATGTGCATGTATTTTATGATGCTGAACAGAACATGGGAACCTCTCTTAAGAAGTGCCAGAGACTGAGTGGCTTCAGCTTAAAACATGGCAATAATGGAATAGGAAGCTGTCCTGCCATGAGTTGCTCTGAGAGTCATGTTCCTAGTAACATAAAGGCTTAGGCTTGAAGTTTATTTGTCCAAACTAGCTAAGGATATTGTGCTGGGTAAGAAGAGTTATGCTTTTTGCTGGGGGATGCATATTAGGATGCATTAAGAGCTTGTACAGTCTGTTAAAGCATGGAAATGGCTTTATGGAAATCAGGTCAGCTACTAGATTTGAAAAGAAAATTTCTTATGTATTTAATATTCCATAAAGGTATAGAAAGGAAATTCTTTATACAGTGTAAAGTGAGGCTGTGACTTGTGGTTAGAAAGGAAGTTTATTTTTTTTGTTGTTGTTGGTTTGGGTTTTTTTGGGTTTTTTTTTTTCTGGTAGTTATTTTTTTTCCCCTTGAAAACATTATTGCATGATCATAGAATGATGCCTGTTATCTTCACTTGCAGACTTGAATCATTGACTGTTGCAGGGGATCACAAAAGATATCTTTGGTCCAAAGAAAATATCCCTGAAAGATAAGATCACATATTTAAACAATTAGATTGTTGGTTTATTAGAGCTTTAACATGACATGCATTTCCCACCATGGATATTTTTATAGCATGTATCATGATACATGTGGGATTAGTGTGTTTGTAGAATGTCCTTCCAGCAATGCAAATGCTGCTGCGGGTCTGGATGAAGATACTGTGTTTCTACCTCTGTTGGCCTGCTGTGGGAGCTATGACAAGACTTTCATTGGCTTACCAGGTTGCAGAACTCCACTCTGGTATTTTAACTTTAAGAAAATGAACTTGTCAAGTAGATTCTATTATCAAAATAAAGGACTTTTGGCATATGCACACATACTGTTTGCGTGCATTTTGTCCTGAGAGCACAAATGCAAAGCAGGTCTTGGGTGCCTCAGGATAGTGGAAGGAGTATCTTGTGTATTTGTATCAAAGGAGGAGGCTTTACTATGCAGCTCAAAAGTTGAGGCTAGACACCCAAAGAGTGCTTCAGGGTGGAGACACCATATTTGGCTTTAGGGAAAGTGAAAGATTAAAATCTTACTTAAACCCTGCTCTTAGTTTGAAAGTGAGATTTTTAGCTTTAGAAGTCTTTCCCACTTGGTTCAACTTGAGTCCCCTGTAGGAGTGCTGAAAAGTTGCCTTTATTGGATTTTAGGGGACTTGAGAAATGAGTGTTAAGAGGAGCACATATAAAAATTAATTTTTGCGAGCCTATATAATGCCATCACATTTTGGTGCCTCTGAAGTACTAGTAAGTTTTGAACTGTTGATATTCCTAATACAAATTTACTGAAGAAAAGATGTTGCTGAAAAGCTGAATGAAATAATACCTCTTAATACATTTTATTACCTAAAACCAGTGTGGGCTGATGGTGTTTATTTAACTCAGTTATGTTCTTTCTATGTAACAACAACAAAAAAACCCCACGTTCAGTGAAAGCTAAACTGTTCAACTTTGTCAGCAGTGTGAGCAAGCCAGAGAGCTGTTGATGTTCTTTGGCTCAATATTTGCCTTGCCTTATACAAGTACGTGTGAACCCCTGTGCCCCTCCTTTGCTTTTTTGCTTTTAACAGCTGTTTTTACAGATTTTCTTGTTCAACTGTATATGTGCAAGTACTTTAGAATAGCAATACAGTTCTCTTCCATGGAACAGAAATCAAATACAGGTTTTTTTGTTTTCCTGAAAAATCTCTTCATTGCCAAATGCTGTGAATAAGGGTTTGATGTAGTTATTCTTAGCTTGGATCAGAGAAGTCAAAATTTGGGTGATTCAAATGTTGATGTCCCTACTAATAGGACAGGGAGGGTTACAAAATATGCTAAGCAAGTCCTTGTTGAGCCCCTGAAAAACAAATCCTCAAAACTAACAGTTACAGAAAATTTGCTATATCTTGATATCATTTCAAACCATCTGAAGTGATGAATTTCTTTAAAATGATAGCTTATTCCATATGTGGAAATTGTAAAATGAGTCATAATAATATAATGGGCAGCTGTGAAGAATTACACAAGCTTACATGAAATGAGTATGATCTTACTTTGGGCAGCAGAGCAATTCATTCAGGTTGCAGTAACAGATCACCTCACAGCCCTTCCCTTCCCAAAAGTGATCTTGCAGACCATCATCAACATGTCGGAGGTTCTCCTTGCTTTCGGGGATGCTGTGACAGTTGTGGTCCTTGAGGGCCCTCTTGTAACAAGAGGGGCGCTGGGAAGGCACCGCAGGGGTACCTAGGAGGCTGCTCAGCAGCAGCAGCACCGAAACCATCTTCATTTTTGCCAAGCTTCCCATGGCAGGGTGCTAAAGAGAAACGAGGTATGTGACACAGGTATTGCTACTGAACAGATCTCTTTCCCTGATTTGCTTTCTGCCTTTTATTTTGCTTCCCTGTGAAGTTTTGATCATTTGAGCCTCAGGGCATTTTCTCCTAGGAGGTAAATAATATTGCAGCAGAATTGATATTCATTACTTTCTGTGCAACCTTGGGAATCTTTTCATTGGGAATTGAGGCTTCTGATGCTGGCAGTTGTGTTGTTTCTTTGGTCTCTCACCTTGAGAAAATTGCTTTGAGCTGGCCGTGTTTTCTTGGGTAGTGCAAGTGATTCTATAGATTGCTACCAAACCACGGGGGAAATGTCTGGGTGTGTGTCCTTGCCTTCCTGGCCACTTTGCCTATCAAAACAAGAGTCGAATAAAATAAATAGTATCCTTCCCCATCAAAGTTGTGAAAAACTGCTTGCTGATTGAATCCTGTGTCATAGGCTGCATAAGAAACTGAGGCATTAAGCAGCCAAGAGCCGAAGCTGTCTGCAGTGCTGCTGTCCTGGGCTCTGGCATGATACAGCATTATGGGGGAATCTTCTTTATTGGGTTTTTTTAATCCTGGAGACTGCTAAATTGAGTCTTGCTACTGGAGGTCATTATGGTTTAACTGGTTTTTTAAAAGGTGAGATAAATTTTCCCTTGCAAAACTCTTCTGCTGGCCACTAGGCTTTCCATTGTTTTGTTTAATGTGAGCTCTGCTGTTCTGTGCTGCCTTGCAGTCTGATCATTCCATAAAACTTTGGATCCTTGAATGCGCATTCACTTTTAAATTAGGCTTTTGAACAACATTTCTTCTGAGCTTCTATTGGTATTAGGAAAGAGAGTGGCTTTTCTCTTTTCCTCATGCTCAAACAAAATGAATCTGTTATCTTAACTGAATTTAAATAGGAATTCTGCTCTGAAAATGAACCTAAAAATGACCAGCTCTGCCCAGCACTCACCCTGTGTGCTCATTATTTTTCTTGTGTAAGACTTAAGGAAGAATTTGCTGTCTTTCATCTTATTAGTGCTTTGGAATTGATGCCCTGACACCACGTTATGGGCCAGGCCTGGTCTTCGTTGTGGGGCTGAAGATTAGAACAGGCTAACCCAAAAATTACAAGGTATAAGGCAATATCTAATGAAAGACTATCAAAGGCGAAGTTAAGATGGTAGAGCTGTTATCTAGATAAGGAAAAAAATTAGGTATGCCAGTTGCAGATGTGACTATAATATGGGTTGCTTTGTAAAAATCTTGAGATGATCCTTGGAAAACAAACAGTAAACTTTTAAATATATAAATCTGCAGTATTTTAAGTAATTTTTCTCAGGTAGTTTTCTTGCCACTGCAGCTATCTTATTTTCCATTTCTTTAGCCAATGAATAAAATGCCATGTAAGAAAATCTGGAAATTTAGATTCATATTAGGGATAAACTACAATACCTCAAACCTTTTTGGTTATTTATTTTTATATTTAAACTTGAGTTTTTTGAATGTCAGTAGCCAAATAAAATATTAAAAAGTGGCCAATATATTAAAGAACATGAGTGAAGTGAGAATAAGCTCATCTGGGTTTTCTTGGCTTCTGTTATAGAAGCAAAATTCATTGAATAATTTCTTTTAGTTTCCATGAACTTGTATGAGAACTTTTGAGTAGAAAACTCCTATACACTACTAGCAATGGAGCCTTGGGAATCTTTTTTTAATTACCTCAGTGTTATTCAGTATTGAATAACATACTGTCTTTATTAGTTTTAAACTTCAAAACTACTGCTCAAATAAAGTAAATGTTGTTCTAAACTTGCCTGGTGTTTTTTAGACTTGAGTGAAGAATTTATATTATCATATTTATGGTTCTGTTTTGTAGGAGTATAAATACTTTAGTTATGATGCTTCGGCTCAGAGAAGTCTAATGCTTAAAGAGAAAAAAATTGTTTGTACTATACCCAGGTAAATGCCAGTGTCAGGGATTACAATTTAATCATCTGTTCAAGTAGTTTAGCCTAATTATTTAAGTATTTAATGGAAGAAAATTTCCATGAAAGAGAAAATTAGGAAGCAGGGGGTTTACGCCATTGTTTCCTGTGGTTGGATTTTTCTGTGCTCTTCTACTGAGGATGAGGCATTCATGATACCTTGCTCTTGTGAACTTTTTAAAATTTTCTAATAATTCAGGTGATTTTTCCCTACTTAGAGTTCTACTGAAATGCTCACTTGAATCAGTTGCCAGCTGCCTATCACCTCTAAATTTGTAGGAACTCACTTCCTGAAAAATAGGCACATTTGTCCTGAAAAAATAGGCACATTCTCTATGCACTGTCAAACTGCTAGATCCAAATATCAGAACCTAAATTTTTTAAGGTGATTCTGTAACTCACTACTTGCCTTGAAAACTAATAGGATATCGCTCTAGTGTGTCAGCAGGAGGGTTTCTATGGGTGGGTGCCAAAACCAGTATTAGGAAAGTCAACATGCTGGAGAGCTATGGATAGACAGCTCCTCTGAACAATTATACATCTTACCAATGGTAAACACCGCTATTATTCAGAAAAAATATTGTAGTTTTGTTTCTGTTAAATATTTCCTCTGGGTTTTTTTGCAGCTCAAAACCAAATAGAAACTTTTTTGTCAAAAGATCTTTCTTCAAACAGGTACTTCTTTCCTGGGGGAGAACAGTCCCTATTAGCAGATGAAAGATTGCCAAGGAGCTGAATTGTTTCATCAGCTGCTTGCATGGGATCGATGTGAGTAAAGTCAGCAGGCCTTTCAGATGCAGCATCTCTGTCTGACAAACTGCTGCAGCTTCTTTTCCTGACTGTTGTTGAACAGATGTTGGAGTGTCACTGATTGCCTAGGTAAAGAACAGATCTAGTATGTGCATGTTTATTTCAGAACGAGTGTGAAAGGCATTGTCTGCTTTTGCATAGTACAGAAGATTGGCTTTTCTCATAAAACAAGTCAGGAAAATTCAATGAACAAATCCAATCACTACTGCGGCTGCAAAGACTCATTCATTGCCAGCAAGCATCCTCTTACAGTTCTTTATTTTACAAAGTCTCCTGAAAAGACAGCAATGCCAGGCATGCTAAGCCTGACCAGTTTGCTCTATCAAGATTTTATCTTTTCAAACTCTAGCAGGAGTAAAGCCATCTAAAAATGCCAAAAATGAGCTCTTTACATTTGTGTAAGTTCTTTTCAGTTAATTATTTTGATTATTTTTATGTGGTGTAAGTAAGGTTTAAGACCAAATGCACCTGGGAATACAAGTGTTTTGAAATAGCTTGGAGCTTTTCTTAAAGGAAAATTATTTGTTTGGGAATGTGCATGATGAGTCTTGAATTAGTGCTGTCTCTGCTTGTTCAGTTGAGAGTGTTTGAATTATCTCGCCAGGCAATTTGGCACCATCTAGTCTTTGGATCCGCTAGTTGCAGTAAGACTGAAGAGAAAACCCCAAGTCTCAGCCCTCCTTGTCCAGCTACAGCAGGGTAATCATGAGAAGTGATGTCTTTTAAATGTGACATGGTATCAGTAGGAGCCCAGGTGTGAGAAATACAGAAAACTGAGAAATGGCACAAAATTTGTATTTTGGCACTTGTAGAGATCCTGTGGGGTTGGGAAAATAGAAATACTTGTAGGTTGGTCTATGAACCATTAAAAATAGTAATCCTTCACTGAATATACCCTTATTTTTCCTTTAAGTAGGCTGTATTTCTAGTTGCCTAATGTTGAAAACAAGAAATAAATTAATTGGTACACTTTTGATGTATGTTCTTTTCCAGTCTGTCCAGTGGCATGTGCCAGGTTAACAAGTTGCACGTAAAAAGAAATTATCTATTAAAATCATTTCACTTATTCAAAATGAAATGTATTTTAGTGTTTATTTATTTGTCAAGTTTGCCTTTCACAAGCACCTGTAAGATGCTGAGTATTTAGTATTTAGGTGAGTTAGTGCTTGATAGTTAAGTTTATCAGTGCATTACTAAAAAATCATTGCACAAGAACTGCTGATAATACTGCTGATAGCTGATTATATTTTGAAGTATTTTTTCAATTTAAAAAAATTCTTAAATCTAATTTGCTTGAACAGTTGGTACACTGTAAGGACAGCAGCTATTCTACTGAGGACAAATTCAGTGAATTACTGCTTTGTAATTGTCATCAATACCATGATTCATTTTAGAAACTGAGTTCTCGTTAAACCCCATTTAGTTTTTCTTAAGACTGCAATTCATTGTAAGACACTTCTCTCCATATTATATTGAGCACTGGAAGGCAATATAGTGACAGTGACTTCCGATGTTCATATGAAGTATCCAACTTTGAAGAAAAGCAAGATAGTAAAAGATTTATTTTGATCTGGATCCCAGCCATGCAACTATCTTGAATGGTACCTCTTGCCTGCAATATAACAGCTTCTTCCAAAATTTCGTCTGCATGTTCCCGTATGTATTTCTAATTCTGTACTCTGTAACTACAAGGAACAAATAGACAAGGATAATTTCAGGAGCAAAACGTACCTTTATCTTCTGGTTCACTCCCTTCCACTTTCTTGGCAGCTGTATCTTTTTAGATGTACCCAGAGACAGCTAGCGGGGATGAGAAGAGGGAGGGAGGGCTGATGGGAGATGCTGTACAAACAGCCCTTTGTTTGTCCTGACTTCTGCCTGTGAGTGACAAGCACTGTTCTTCAGCAGCAGGTCAGAGGATGAGCTTCAGGAGCCTCCTCTTTCTGCCAGCCTAGTCTTGGGGCAAAAATTTAACATATCCCTTTCAGCAGGAAACAGTTAGTTAATCCAGGATCTGATGCAAAGGTGTCTCCTCAAAGAGCAAAGCAAAACATCCAGAGCAAGAGAAGAGGAAAGACCTGTGGAATAACTGTGTCTTGCTTTTGGAGTGTGAGCATGCTGGGGGAAATGGGAAGGAGCAGTGTTCTGGGGTTGCACAGCCAGAAAAACATGGTTTCTAAATATGTGCCTTATTTTGCATTTGGTGAAGAAGAACAGGCCTACTCAACATTCTCATGCAGTACTTTAATTTTTGGCTTTGCAATCCTTTCAAGTTTTCTGAAACTGAGATAATAAAAAAATACCTTTATTATTTTAACCAGATTTCTAGTACAGCATGCTCAGTGATGCCATGCATCAAGTTCTTTACTGAACAGTGTTTAATCAAGAGGTAAAACATTACATTGAACAGTAGTTCTGAGGAAGTTATTTTAGACTAATCCCTGATCGTTAATCAAATGATCTGGTACCATAAAAACACAAAACAAGGATCTTAAATGGAATTGAAATATTATGTACTAATGAGAAAATAGTCTTGAGGGTGAAGCATGTGTCCTCACATTTCTGTTGGAATTTGGCTCTTGTTCTACTGTAACCATCGTGGACCTATTTTGAGATGGAAGTAAAGAAGGATAATTGTTGAACTGTCATTCTTATGCTTTTCTTGTTTGTGTTGTTTTGATTCTGATGTTGTGTTGTAAGAGTTTTACTTTCTCTGTCTGTTGGGCTGCTTCCAGTACAGAGGTTTGTTAGGAGTACAATAAGGTGCCCCAGCTCAGCTGGCTCAGTTTACAATTTGATGTTTTGGTGCTTATTCAGTTTGATTTATTGTATGCCAGAAGCGAGCTTGGGCCTCTGGAAGAAGTGCACATCCCATGTTCTGCTGCCTCAGCAAAGAGAGGGCATAAAAGGCATGGTTATTCAGAAGCAAACCTTTGGAAACTGACCCTACCTGCTCATGGTGGTCCCATCCAGCAGGGTGCTCCTCCCTCTGTGCTGGAGATGGGCAGCTGGGATGGAGAGAACAGGATGCATGGCTGTACGTCTTCCTCTAATTCTGGTTAGAAATGTGAGGAAGGACATTTTTTGCCGCTGCAGTTACACGCACATAGCAACTTAAAAGGGGAGGGAAGCAATAGCTGCAGGCAGCAACTGTCAGAACAGGACAGCCTTGCCTTTTCATGGTGACAAAATGCCTGCTGCTCCCTCTGCCTTGCTACAGAAATTCTTTTCTGGTGCAGAGCATGGCCACAGCATTCCGTGCCTTAAATGAGATTATTGTAATGCCTCTGGGAGTACATGGTGTTCCAGGGCAGTGTCCTCCCTGTGAGGAGGGAGTAGGCTGTGAGCCTGGTGCGGATGTACAGCAGCAGGGGACTGGCTATATATAAGCAGAGATGAAACTTGGAGAAGGGGCAAGAGCATAGTGTGCTGAAGCTCTGGACTTGAATGCTGTTTTAGTTACTTGCAAATAAATTTTGGCCTGAATAATTTGAAGTTTTTATCAGAAAGTATATTAAGATTATTCCCTTGCTTTCTGTTAAAGTTTTATTGTGTTTTCCAGGGAACACATGTGTTTTCAGAATACATTTTCAGAGCCCTGTCTGGACAGCAGTGCAGTGAGCTGATAGTTTTTTATATAAAGTGAAGTATATGAGGGATAGTTTTGTTCAGGAGATATCTTGCTGCATTTTGAGAAAATAACCGTTCTAAAAAGGTTGGTGTTTGGCTGGTGATTTTTTTTTTTTTGCTCTTCTCCATAGTTCCATTAATTAGGTTTTCAGTCAGTGAAAACTTTCAGGAACATGACTAAGTTTTCTCCCTTGTGATGCTGCTACTGAGAAGCAAAATGGGATTTGGAGGAAGCAAAAGTTTTGAGGAATTGCATTAGTGAAATGCAACCCAGAAGAAAGTCACTAAGACTGCTGTAAAACAACCCTTTAAGGAGTTAAAGGTATGGGAAATGCATTGAAGGGCTGGGGAGCAAAGCATTGGGAGAAAGCAAAGTGCATAGCAGTACTTCTAGATCTTATGTTCTTTTCCCTTTCTCCATTAGCCCCTGACCTATTGCCCTGAATATTTGTTTGTCTTCTCACTCTGTCTTGCTCCTTGTCTTGATCCCTGATAGTCCTTTCTTCATTTTTGGTTTCTTCATTCCTCGGGCCTTTCTGCTCCAGCACTACATCGCCAGTGGACTCAGCAGCTGGTATCTGGCACAGGCTGGTGGGGTACCAGCTGTGACAGAGGGCTGTTGAATTGAAAATTGCAGGAGTCTTTCTGTTCCCTACCATGGCATCTGGGATCTACAGGAGAACCATAAAGAAATCTTGCTTTTTCACCCTCCTTAATCCGTGTAGAGAGACTCATCCTTAACTGTGCTTGACTCATTTTATTTAGAGACACTCTTTTAGATGTACATGTATCCTAGTTTCTTTCTGAAGTGGTATGGCATTGTAGAGGTAAGATGCAAAGTAGAGTTCCTTTGTGGGTTTTTTTTTTTTCTCTTCCCCAGGCTGAAGTCAGTGAGAAGTGATGGCCCATGAGGAGGCAGCAGCAGATGGAGGCAGGAGGGGGTGTGACAAGGTAGCAGCAGCAATCTGTAAGAGCGAAGTAATTTTCAAAGGAGAATGGCCCCTGGTAGGGTGAGACAGAAGAAAGAAAAGGCAGCATTAAAATTCAGCTGCAAAAGTATAGCTGCCTCTGACATACAGCATTATTCTAGACTAAGTTTGTGTAACATACCCTGGGAAAATTATATTTTCCTTTTTTTTTTTTT
>VWZN01003844.1:202943-213872 GCA_013396955.1 Regulus satrapa
TTTTTTTAAGTACCCAGTGCACTCTACAATGTGCTTTGCATTTTTAACATGACACACACAGGTTTAGCTTTTTGATCTCAACAAAAACCACTTTGCATCTTATTTGTATCCTTGATATCAACACTAAGCTCTTTGCAGGCTGACAGTGAGAAATAGTGATGCATCTCCACTCACAGTAAATCTCCTTAAAATATACCTCTTTACCTTTGAGTTACCACTTTACCACTTTGAGTTAACTGGCTCATTCATAGGTAGAGCTCATATGAGGATATCTATAAAAGCCTCAGAACATGATTTTGGCAGACGATGCAGTCTGAAACTGTACTTGAAGATTATAAAGGAATGTAAGTATTGTAGAGATGCATAAAGACCTTGGAGACATAATGCCAGTAGTAATGACAGTGCCAGCAGAGCTAAGATATTAACTTAGCTAAGATATTAACTGCTGATAAATGATATTATCATTTGTTACAGGACCACAGTGCATAGGGAACCTTGGATTCAATCACCAGCTTTCAAGCAATCAATGGGCTTTTAAGCAAAGATAAAAGCCTTATGTGTTCATTTTGCAAATATACATAAGTGTAAAACAAATGTATCTTGTGTTATACCCCTCATGTCACATTTTTTCACCACTCAAATTTTATTTTATCAGTCAGAAAAAGTATTTAGTAATAATGCTGTGCTTTTATTTTGTGTAATTTTAATTTTTTTCCTTCTCTTGATTTTTAATTTTTTCTTTCTTTTTTTTTTTTTTTTGAAGAAAATGTGCTGTTAAATACTCCGCAATTGCTTTTACAATTCTTGCATCTGATAATTTGCTTTATACCTTGTACTTGCATTAGCCTGGGGGATTAATCTGAGTTTTCTGGAACACTGTTCATTGTTTTTTCTATACAGTAGTTCTTTTTCATCCAGCATTCCTTCTATTTCTTGCCTTTGTTTTTGGGCACTGCTTTATTTCCAGCTTCTGTTTTCTGCAGAACCTCTTCATTTGCTCTCTCTCTGATTTTTGGCTTACCAGTTTTACTCTCAGTTTTCAAAACTTTTTCTGCAGGTTGCAATCTGTGCTTGTTTAAGATAGGCAACCAAAAGTACTGGGCTAATCAAAGGTATCTTTTAGTATTTCCTCAGATCAATGGCCTGTTGGCATGCTCAAGCTGTTGCTGTTTTTTTTTCTCTGAAGGCAGAGAGGATGCAGTATACTCAGAACCTGCTGATGTTATGAGCTATAAGTTCCAGACAGGCCAAAGGAGTCAATGTTTTGTGTGTATATATAATAAGTTCAGACTCATTTGCCAGCTTTGGTGTCTCAAGCTGGCAAATGAGTCTGAACTTATTATCAAAAAATTATTTAAAATAGAGAAACAATGCCCAGCCATCAGAGCTATTGGTTGTCTGATACCTAGAAATCCATGCCTGCTCTGATTCTCTAATGATTCAGGATGTTATTGGGCTTTGTTCAGGCCTGGCTTTTGACTGTTTAGCTAGGAATTAGCTATTGACACTTAATACCTGGTACCTGACCTTGAGGATGTGGAGTATCCCATAGCTGCTGAACTTGTCTGGTGCCAGGAGTCTGAGAGAAAATCAATAAATACCTCTGCCTCTATCACTTGTGCTAGTTTCTGTCTAGTTAAAGAAAATAAAATGAAAATAAAAACAAAACCTACAAACTTAATTATAAGATTTGACTTAGTTTTCTTTAATCGCCACAAAAAACATTATGGTTGCTGCACTGGCTTTTGAGGTCCTCCACCAGACTGCTGCCTTTTGCCTGTCCTAAGGTAGCTGCTCAACTGAACTTGCTGGGCGCTTAGTTCTGGGGTGTTGCAGTAATACCATAAAGGCTTGTCCAGCCTTCAGACTTTCACCCTAGCTGTACAACCAGCAGAGCCCTGGAAGGTTTCAAGTACGACTGTGTGAGGCAAAAACATCTTTGCCTGGATTGGTCAACCCTAGGAAGGACAGCTTTAAAAAGGAGCAAGACAGGAAGAAGATGGCAGCCCACAATAGGGTGAGGAAACCATCAAAACTTTGGGAAACTTGCAAAATAATCAGGAGCAGAGAGATAGGATATTGTGCAGCTAATGGTTGGGCTGCCACTTACAGAGCCTGGAGAAATAGACTCAGGAACACCATGATGTTCAACAAAAGCAAACACAAATGTGAGGAAGAATGACCCCATGCACTTGGCTGTGGTTGGAGCACAGCTTTATAGAGTAGCATCTGAAGGTCCTAATGGCACCAAGCTGGATGAGCCACCAGTGGACCCTTGCAGAAAAAAAAGGCCAAGAGTATCCTGGCCTGCATGAGGAGGAATGTTGTCAGTGAGTTGGGGTGGTGATCTTTCTCCTCTTCACTGGTCAGACACATATGGAATGCTGGGTCCTGGTCTGACTGACCTAATATGAAAGAAATATGAATAAACTGGAGTCAAACCAGTGAAGAGCCACAAAGGTGATTAAGGTAATGGAGCACCTATTGTACAGAGTCTGGAAGAGCTGTGACTCTTCAGCCTGGAGAAAGGAAGCTAAGGAGAGATCTTGTGTGTATCTCTCTATCTAAAAATACCTGGTGTTAGTTGGGCAAAGAAGAAGGAGCCAGACTTGTCTTAGTGGTGCTCAATGACAGGACAAAAGGCAATGGATACCAGCTTGAACATAGGGAGATTCCACCTCAAAATCTAAAAATCTTTTTTATCTGTGAGGAAGGCAAAACACTGACCACAGAGACTGTGGAGATCTCCTTAGAGATACAAAAACCCAGCTGAATACAGGCTAGACCAAATTGCTGTAGCTGACCCTGCTTTCAGGAGAGTAGGACTGCTTGGTCTCCAGAGTTCTCTTTCAAGCTCATCTACTCTGTGATTTCAGCCTCTCACTCAGATGAAAATAAACTAGCAGTTCAGCATAGGCTCTGAACTGTAATCGCCTGTACTGAGTGCACCATCTTGAGTGAGCTTGTGTAATTGTTTTACAAGAAAAGCTTTGTTTGCAGACTCCCTGTGAGTCCCTATCACTTTTCATCAGGTCAGAGCCCAGATGCCCTGGAAGAAGAGCAACTTCACTGTGTTGTGGCAAGTGATTGTGTATGTCACCAGCCACCATTTGTTTCTGAACACAAAGTATGAATAGAAAATTTAGTTTCCTTACTAAATCATCTTAATATATACATATAAATCATCTTACATAAATACATCCCTCTGATGAGAGATTTTTGACAAAAGCTTTCTGAAAACTGCGGATGCTGTGATAGAAGCTAAATGACTTTTAGCACTTAGTCACAGTTCATCTCACAGTGACGTTCTTCCACCTGCTTTACCTGCTGGGAATAGTTTTGGAGTATAAAGGCTGAAAGGTCTTTTGCCTTTGAACCTCTACAGAACCCTTTCTTTTGTTGCTAGGTAATAATGAGGTGATTTTAGATGCTTATCGACAGAATAAGGATTTGTTTGTCTAATAACTAACATAGAATTACAGTTCTTAAGTATTTGCCTTATTTTTGCAAAGTTGTCCCTCTGGCCTCTTTCATCCAAGGAATTATTACCTTTAGCTTCAATTACATGGCCCCTTGGTAACTTCAAATTAATTTACAAAGGTTTTGTACCTGTAAAAGGCCTTAGCTCCTGACCAGAACTGCAACTATTTTTTTTTTCGGTATTTATGACACCTACAGCTACTGATAGCAAATACTACCAGCTTTGGGGATAATACAAAATAGGTAGCAAATCCACTGGAGTTAATAGATCTAATGGTGTCTTTGGTATTTCATTCCTGAGATGAAGACTGTAGAGACTTGTTAATTGCCTCTATATATGTACCCCAAATGAAGCCCCACAATTAATTTGGGGGTTTCACCAAACATTACTGCTGTAGGCAGACACTGCATTCTGCAGCCCTTTGAAACATATTTTTAAAAGATAGATCTTTGGATCTCATGCAGACACAGCTCTATCAGAGAATGGAAATAAAGAGAGGAATGTCTCCACAGTCTGCAGCATTCTCCATGCGAAGTGAGATAGCATGCTTTGCTGCTGGAAGGACTGGGTTAAGTATGCTCTGGATCCTAGGTGAAATAATGCTTCTGTTTCTTTAATGTTATGAGCGAAGTGGAATTCTTCTGAAATCACTTTTAAATTTGGACTTTTATTCTGCACTCAAATCAAGACAAAACTTCAGTATCTTACGTGTACAAGCTACAGATTACATTCATAACTGACACTGAGAAAGAGTGCTCCCTAGACTTTTGGGTAATAAAACTGCAAATCACAGCTGAAATATTTTTTGAATTATATTAGACTTGACACTCAACAGAGATAAATAACATGGTCTTATTTGTAACATATGTCAGTGCAGCTGATTTTTAGTCAGCTTTAACTACTAAAGGAGACTTTATGGCTTATGGTTGCAGTTTACTATCATCATAATCCAGAAAAATCTCCAAAGAATGTTATTTGTGGAAAAATTAATTTCATCTAATCAATCTTTATTTCTGAGCAGAGGCTGGACAGTGTTGATAATCATTCTCTCACTTGCAATGAATACTTTTTACATGTTCCCCTTGGTCACTATGGTTAAGTGTATTACTCTTCTGATAGTATTTTATTTTTCAGTATTTATATATGCTGATTCAGTAGGAAAACAAGTCATAAAATTATGTATTTATACACTTGGTTTTTTTTGGTGATCCTCAAGTCAATAAAGAGTATATTTTGGTTTCCATGAGCAACAGTCTTGGTAGCTCCTTCAAAGGTACTTAGGTTACTACTTCATTGTTGCAAATTTCTTGTTATCACTGTAAATAGTTTGCAGAGCTTTTAACTTTGCATTTAAATTTGTATATCATCTTACAGTAGATCTCTGCTTTCCAAGGTTTGAAAATAATATACATCTTTACAAGATATCTTTTATGCAATATATAATATATGTGTATATACAGCTCCTCAGCTGCTTCTTATGCAGTCTTCCTTGGTCGTTGAAATGACTGAGAGTTTAATTAAAAGCATTGTCAAAAATACTTCCCAGACTCTCCCTGCTTCAACAGAGACTTAAATGCATCATAGTCAGAGTATCTAAAACTGAATTCTTACTTAATAATCTTTGCACAGCCTCTTGATTGTATTAGCAAGACCTGACAGTAGAGTGTTAGGTAAACATTATTCAACTCTTCAATACACAACTAGTAGAGCTCAGCATGTTTTGACAGTAAGTTGCCCAGGAAAAAGGACAGCTTTGCATGAAGTAAAAGCAATTAAGCAATTTACTGTTGTCTTCAGAAACCTTGGTACTCTAAGCTTAGGATAAACCCAACACATGGAAAAATTTTAAAATTATTTGACACATGTGTATTTATGTAAATGTTTATATAAAATAAATATTTTCTATATATTGCCCTAAGCCTATTCACCACCAAATTAATGAGGACTTATTACAGAGGATTACAGAATGGGTAAGGATAATGGATAATGGAACACAGTGGCTCATCTAGTCCAACTTTCCTGCCCAAGTAGGATCATCCAAGAGCACATTGCCTTTTGCCTTAAAATATTTTGTTTTTGCCTTAAAATATTTTCATTCAATATTTGCAAGATACATCTATGAGAATAAATGATAGAAACAGTTTCATCTGGCTTTTGTGTATATATCTTAACATAAATATTTAATTTCCTGTATGACATACATTTAAAGCAGATTTCCCACTAGATTAGAGCTACATTTTGTGGCTCTTTTTGGTTTATGGTTTCTATTTTAATAGTTTAAAAAAATTTGCAGAGAAGCCTTTCTGTCCATAGGATGACAACCCAATGTGAGCATTCTTCACATTTCTTGAGGCATGCTTGTTAGGGAGAGAGCTGGTTAACCAATTCAAATGGTTACCTAGTCCCTGTTTCCTATGTATTTTTATTGGTTTTGTTGTACTGTAATGGGACTGTCTCTCTGCGATTCACAACTCAAGTGAAAGTTATTATTTGAGTTGTACTTCCTTTTAACCTCTCTTGCTAATGCTATTCCTCACTGTTGAACTTCTATAATTCTGAGTCAGTGTTACCAGATTGCTTTTGTCAGTACCAGCATGTTAGCATGCACAGTTTAGGGACTATTTTTGTACCCTGAAATAGAAACAGTCACTAAAATAGCTTGTACACTTAGACAAACCTCTCCTTGAAAATAACTGGCATGCAAAGCAGCAAACTCACTTCTAGGTGGTGAATATTCAGCATTTATAAAGTCATCATGAAAAATTAATGATTGAAAGCTCTTTGCATTAAATTTCTTGGGTTTGCTTTCTCACCAACTTAATAAACAAAGTAAGACCTACTTAAATCCTAGTCCTCATTCTGCCAGTTCTAGAGACTTTTAGTTATCCAATAAGAAAGTAATTTGTTGTTAATTGTATTCTATAAAGCCGGATTTTATAAAAAGTGCGGAAACTCTTGTGGTTTGAATACTCCTGGAAGTGTTTACAGCAGTGCTCTTTTCTTTGCTTAAATTCTACATGATAGATCTAATCTAATTAATGATTTCATAAGTTCTGTTGGATAAGGACTCATTTCTGCTCTCATATTACTTGTTGATGACCCTAATTTAATGTGGAAAACAAACCTAAGCATAGCTGATTTGCTAATTTTTCTTTCTTTATTTGCTATTTCAGATCTGTCACTGTCCTATCACATGTAAAGCTCAGACAACACCACCCAGACCCCCAAGGCATTTAAAATGTAAAAATATGAATGCTGTTAACAGCACACAGCATACCAAAAGTAGATTCTGAGGAGGAATAAATGAGCCTTGGAGTGACCACAACTTATCCCTAGCTGGTCATGCTTAATCACTAGGTAGGCAATGATTTTTCTAAAAAGTCACTTTGGTAGGCATCACATATTCCTTTGGACTTTTATTTTTGCAGTTTATGCATTGAAGAGGTTACATGTCATTTATAGGTTGTTTTGGCACTGGCTGCTCAGGAGCTGAGATTTGTTTTAAATTTAAACCCCAAGGCTTGGTTCTGCTTGGAGTGGCTAATGGATGAGGGGGATAATGCTTCCCCATACCAGCTCTGTGGAACTGTCTGCCCTTGGTCTATTATCATTGCTAAAAATATGTAAGATGTGTCTGGGAGGGGAGGTCAGAATGCTGAGGAACTTCCTTCCTTGATGGCTTTCCTGAAGAAATGAGATTTCTAACAAAATGGAGTTGTGAATAAAGATTAGTCCATAAAGTGTAAAGTGTAATATAGTTGCCTGATGATGGAGAATGTGTTCCTGCAAAAGATTAAAAGGTAAAGAAAGACTATACAGTTCAGGAAGATATAAATTCTGTATCCATCATGTGAAACCTTATGGATTAAATTTACCAGGGGTTTTCAGGGCTCTCAGAGCTAGTTTTGTCCATTAATCTGTTATTAAGCATCCGTCTCTTGAAAATTAGTTGGGTATGGTTACAAAGAAAAATGAGAAGTTATAGCAAGATTCTGCAGAATATAAAGTAATTTTTTAATTCTAGGAGACAAACACAGTATCATTGTCATTGCAAGTATCTAAGTTCATATAATATGCAAGAACATGGTCTTGTTACATTCATGGAAGTAGCTTTCTGAGAAAAGTTCTTTATTTGATTTGCCTGAACTTTTTATTCAGGCTTTGTAGGAATGTGCCCTTGTTCTTTTATCAGAGGAATCTGATCCCCAATTCTCTATATTGTGCAATTAGTGTCCAGTCTTGCCACCTTTTACTCATGTAAGCAATGTTTAATTTGTCTTTTATGGAACTATGTGTGGATGGAGGAAGAGCAGAATTTGTTTGTTGGTGAGCCAGGCAGTTTAAGAGTAGGAAAGTGGGAGATTGGGGTACTAAGGAAAATAGGTTCTTTAAACTTTTTCACCCCGTGAAAAGTAAAAATATAACCAAAATAATGATTTGTGTTATATATTGAATGACCACCGTAGAAAAATGCAACTGCCACCAGAGAAAGAGTTATCGCTTAGTGAAGTTGGTGTTCAATTTCTAATACCCATCATCATCACCCTGAACAGTGATCCTGACCTGCAGGTATTAAACCTGAAGTTTGCAGAATTGCATCACCCCTTCCATTGTTCCTGAATCTCTGCTTAAAGGAAGGAAATTACAGCGGGGTACTTTGTCTCTTCAGTGGTGGAGAGAGAGAGAGAACACCCCGAATGCTACCAAATTTGAAAGGATGCCAATTCTGTCACTTAAGAACACAAAATTCAGGACTCCTGCCTGATTACTTATTAAGATTAAAAAAAAAAAAACCACCAAAAATAAGGTTCATGGCCTAGTTGATGGACTGAAGACTTCTAGCTTGCAGAGATTCTGACAGGTGTGATTTAAATTATACTCCAGCAGTTTAAATAAGAAGGAAAAGAGGAGGCATTCCAGGAAGATTGGGAAAATTGGAGTACATTGGAGAAATTGTACTTCACTACAACACAAGAAGGCAGTGAATGAGGTTTATATCATCAGCTTTGGACAACTTCATCTTCAAAATGCAGTGGTAAGTATTAAAGTTTAGAACTGGCTTTCCTTACCAATGTTTTTAAACAGGCTGTTTGACTTAATTAAAAATTAATTCTCCTTTAAAACTATTTTTATTAGTTAAAGCCTGACTTGAACACAACCTTTTTCGCTGATCAGACGGGTGCCTCATGTGTGACTTTGTGCTGGTTCTTTGCTTGTTCTGACAGTGCTAATCACACCCCAAACTTTCCATTGCCTGGAGAACTTACATTGGGATAAATGTGAATCTGTCCCTAGGGTTAGTTTGATAGCACAATGGCCATACAGGTGTGTGTATAGCACAAATATCTATCTTCTTAGAGATAAATGTGTGTTTTGTTCTGCCTCCTACTGCCCAGCCCTCCCTGTTGCTCTGCCCTGAGGCAATAGAGATGTGTATCCTCTGAGAGCCGATAACCACAGATTGTGTTTTCATCCTGAAGGAGAGCAACCCTTGTCTGAGATATCCATACTTCATCTGTTGGACAGTCTCTAACTGTACCTTGAATTTCTTTTACTGTCAGAACCTGGAAAAGCTTCAGGGTGAAGTCTCTGCTTATGAGTTTATGAGCAGCCTCTGTCCTTTGGAATATGTGAATATTTAAATTCTGATCACCCCCCTTTGCATCCTGCAAAGAAAATGAAATTAAATCATTGGTATCAGATGGAACACCTGCACATGTAGAAGACAACAATTAAAATAACTGTATTTACCTTGTGTAATCAGGTTTCCCTTGCCATTAGTTTGGAAAATCACCTATGGCAGTACTGTGGCTCCTCAACAGCTTACGTGGTGGTCTTCAAGTGTGATTTTCATGTGCATACACACACAGAGTCCTACCAGAATAACTTTATTCACTATTATTGATTGAAAAAAAAAACAGAGATGCTTTGGGATTTTCACGTGAGAGGTTTATAAAACTTCATAGCAGAAGACATTGAACTGCCTGGTCTAGCTTAGGTTAGCTCTTCTCTCAGCTAGACAAATGCAGTCTGCGGCTTCCAAACTTTCAGTAGTTTCATGCTTCTGTGAAACACCATGATGCAATGCCATCATATCAGTTACAGTGGTTCTCAAATTCTAATTGATTTTGAAGATCTTGAAAAAAGGGCTCCAAAAGTTGCTCACAGGGAGAGGTGGAGGGGCAGGCAGCAATATCTGCTTTCTGGTGGCCATCAAGTTTTGTCAGGGGAGGTTTAAGTTAGATATTAGGGAAAGGTTCTTCACCTGGAGGGTGGCTGAAACAGGCTCTCCAGGGAAATGGTCACAGCACCAGCCTGACAGAATTCAAGAAGTGCTTGAGCAACGCTTTCAGGCACATGGTTTGACTCTTGGGGATGGTGCTGTGCAGGGCCAGGAGTTGGACTTCCAGGATCCTTGTGGGCCCTTTCCAACTCAGCTTATTCTATAAATCTATGAAAAAGCAAACTAGCCAGTACATCCTCCTGTGCCATTATTTTTCTGAGCAGTATCCTGCAGATGAGAAGGCACCACCCTTTTTTGTGTGCATGACCCATTTTTGTGCCTGGCATGTAGTTTGCACTTTGGCTTTTGCAAAGAATAAGCTGTCCAGATGACCAAAGTGCAGGGTACAAATAATGTCTGCTGGTTGTCCAGCATGTCCCATGTGCACTTACAGGCCCCAAAAGCATGATTTCTCCTTCCCCAAAATACTGGCCTTGCTCTCCTTGGCATGTTAAGATCTGATTGAGCAGTGTTGTCAAATGATGGTGGCAAGGAGAGCCCCACACAGAAATGTGGCGACTTTGTAGCAGTTAGTTAGAAGGAATATGTTTTTGCAGTGAGCTGCTGAGATAGTTATTGCTGTCAGGTCTTGGAATGAGCATCTGCACAGGCAGGTAAAGATGGGAGTGCCTGTCTGCTCTTCCATCTCCCCATCACTTTTTAGAGGAAGGCTTTGCTCTTGGTGAACTCACCCCATATTCATTCTGAGGTTTGTTAGGAACTGTTTGTTTGGATTTTGGCTTGGGTTTGCCTGTTTGGTCGGGGGCTTTTGTTTGCCTCTTCAGACTTTTTGTCTGTTTTTTACATTATCACACATCTCTGTGGGACCTCTTCACCCGTTTACAAAACAAACGAACAAAGAAACAGACAAACAAAACGCCACGAAAACCCCAAGAAATGAAACAAACCAAAGCAAGCCAGGCCACACAGTTGAAACTTGTTATTTGGTGCCACCTGGTGTCGAAGCGGCCGGCCTGAGGTGGACGCCGTGTCGGCCCGAGGCGCGCCCGTGGGCTGGCAGCGGGGCGCCCCGTGACCCGGCCTGAAGCATGGCACGGCCCGGCCCGGCACGGCCCGGCACGGCCCGGCACGGCACGGCACACCCTGCCTGGCCTCCGGCGGGGAGCCACCCGGGCGCTGCCGGAGCCTCCCGAGCTGCAGGTTT
>VWZN01003844.1:213947-239768 GCA_013396955.1 Regulus satrapa
CGGCACGGCCCGGCACGGCACGGCACGGCACGGCACGGCACGGCACGGCACGGCACGGCACGGCACGGCACGGCGGAAGCTGAGGCGGGGCCGCGCCGACACAGGGCAGATGCGCTCCCGGCCGGGAACCGCGCCCGGCCCAGAGAGCCTTCGGAACGTCCTGCGGGCGAGGCGGCCGGTCTGCGTTGGAATTCGCCCGGATAGACGGCAGAGGGCACGAGTGAATGCCTTAAGCACCGGCTTGCTTCCCACGGGAACCTGAATTTCTCTGGTTTCACCCTTTCCCTTCAAATTTTCTTCCCCTCTTTTTTAGCATGATGGTGGTTATTTTTGTCATTGATTTCTGTATGCTTTGTTTTAATTTCTGCATTTTATGCAGAAATTGTTTCTTTTATATACCTTCTGTATAAATACAAAGCAAAATATTGCTGAGAAACCTAGATCTATTCTGCCTGAGGGAATGGGAATGTACCGACTGGAAAAAGACTAAAAACTTAGGCATATGGTTGAGGAATTCTAAGTTTCACGAAGAATAGCAAAAAGCTCAAAGCCGTTTTTCCCTCCTTACTGATTGGTTATGGCAAAAAGAGTCAACTGAGACATCCTTTTGATGGGCGTTTGCTGGAGGAGGGAGGATTGCTGGGTTTACCAGGCCCGGTGGACTGCCTTTTTCAATCTGTAAGACTGATCAAAAGAAAACGCTCAGCTACTCCAAGCCTTTATAGGCATGTTTCACTCGTGTACTATTTAATTTCTGATAGGCAAGTTCAGGACTGAACTAATTTGCTCTTGGCATGAAGCCTGAGATGTAACATGCCAAAGAGCAGTATATAATAACTACAATTGGATGGAAAAGTGTAGGTCAGCACATGTTTCACACCACTCCTTTTACTACTGGAGTCATGGGGTAAAATCTACTCTTTTTGCCAACTTTGGTGAAGGTGTAAATGCACATGCACAATGTAATGGCTTTAAATCTTGGATTCCTACTTGTATGTACCAGATGGATCTTGTATAAATGTTCCACTTTACAGCATGTTAGCATTTGCTAGTAGTTAGCGCGAGGTTACAGCTGCCAGATTTCTTTGTGGCAGTTTCCAGGCCTAAAAAAAAAAAAAAAAAAAAAAAAAAGGAGAGAGAAAACACAAACAGAGAAAACAATCACCCACATAAGTGGGAATGTCCATATAATAAATAAAACTAGTTTTGAGAATTACATGAACTTGTGTTTTTTCATTAATAGTATTTGATTTGGCTTGTCCTAATTTGAACTACATGGGGTACATGGATATTAGGATTTTTGAGAATGGCTACCTTGATTTATCACTAATTGTTGAAAAAGTCTTATGAATGTTTGCGTATCATACACAGGATTATACCTATTTTATATATATGTACAAGTGTATATATTATTCTTAAGAACAATTCTAAAACCTAGATAAGTTCCAAATTAATTTAACAACAATTTAATTTGACTATATAGGTCAGAAGTGTTTTTCAGCTTATGCACTACCATATATAAAATGCATTTGTGCTATCTGAATTTTTAAAATGCTTTTGTCTTTGCTAACTAGAAGTCTAACTCCTCCAGACTACATCTTTAAGACATGATAACATATATTTTAGGAGGCCATGAATTCTTGCCTCAAGTCCAAATTTGCTACTCTGTATAACTCAGGCATACATTAATGGTCTTGGAAAATATGCTTTTTGAGTGCCTACTTTTCATATTTCTCCTCTTTCCTTTTCATTTTCCTTTAGAATTAAATATGTAATTGCTGCTGGTGGGGAAAAAGAAAAAAAAAGACGAGAGAAAGTTCCAAAAACACAACAGAAATTTCACCAGTTTTATGATACTGGTGTATAAAACCTAAAATACTGGCTGGGCAATTGTTAGAAACAGGGCAAAGCCAGGCCTTTCTTGGCTGGCATCTTTCTCTTGTTTTGGGATTTTTCTACTGCCTAGTTCCCACTTCCTCCCACAACTTTCTTGTACTGCAACCAACAAGCTCATTTTTGTCCTAATGAAAAGCATGTCAACACTTCAGTTTCAACATTTTATTATTACAGGTGTTTAGTAAGAGATACATGGTGCTGCTCCAGTGGCTTGCAGGAGGATTTCATCACACTGACATAGGACAGCGGGGTGCTGTTAGTCCTGCCAAGTGAGAGGGACATCTTTACCCCCACTCTCACCTCTGAGTGTGTCAGAAATTCAAAGCCTTGGTATAATCTGGCTGCAGCCCTGAAGAACCAGCACCTCTGGGCATGGAAAGGAGCATCCAGCTATGTTTGATGCTCCCCTGAAAATCAGTGTGTGCAAAGTTCCCCCTGCTTTGCACCAAAGACGTTGGAAGTCTCCTGGGCTCCCACGTCTCCGAGTACAATATATGGGCCCTGTTCATGTGCTCATTTTAACTTAAGCAGGTACTTGCTTTGGGGGATTAGTCTGGCAAGACCTGTGTCTGTCCTGTGCTAACCTGGACAGTACAACTCTTGGCAACCTGCTCTCAGGTGATGCCAATTTGAAACATTGTGACTTCCTCTTCTACTTCCCCTTCATGTTCAAAGTCTTTTGCTGTGAGAGAATTTTTTTTCCTTGAAGTTCCTCCTGTACATGAAGAAGAAAATACTCATGTTCATGAGAAAACTCACGT
The DNA here is from genome assembly GCA_013396955.1 of Regulus satrapa. Classification (NCBI taxonomy): domain Eukaryota; kingdom Metazoa; phylum Chordata; class Aves; order Passeriformes; family Regulidae; genus Regulus; species Regulus satrapa. The sequence continues at coordinate 216,605 of VWZN01003844.1, forward strand.
GTTTTCTGTGATCATAGCCAAATGTTACAACGGGATCTGCTGCCTTTTTCTGCAAGATCTTGCCACTACTCCAGCATTTAACGTCAGGTAATGGTCTCATGCAGTATTTATAGATAATAATGCCACATTTTTTAAAATGTAGTTAGAAATGTCTGGAAATTTAATAGTTACACTTCCCACCATGGAAAGTATATTTGCAGAAAAAGTAATTGTTACCAATAGCTGTAATTGTCAGCCTTGATCATTAAACTTTGCCTTGGGTCAGCCTTTCGCTCTGCCTGATTATTAAGTACGGACTAAGAGGCTGTTGCTAGCATTAACTTTGGAGTCATGAGGCATTGCTTCATGAGGCATCCAAATCCTTGCACTTTATTTGAGCAAGCTTCAGAAGCAGAGCACTTTTCTTAAAACTTTTGTTAGTGACCAGCTTTCAGAGGGACCGAGGGCTGTAATCAGATTATTGCTTCCCGCTGGATGCAGAGGATACAGGCTTCTGCTCGTCTCACACTGCCGCCGGACCCCTCCCTGCTCCCTTCAGCAGCTGAGAAACTGTTGAATGGCTACGGCCCTGGGGGCCATGTCCTTCTGTGCTGGGAGGGCTCACATTCCCTCGTGCTGTCCAACGGCATCTCCCTACTGGAATGCTTGGTGGAGCATTTTAAGCTTTTTAAGTGTTCACTTCTGAGCACACCACACATTTTAATTCTGTGCTGTTCACCAGGATTGATTATGTTGGAGAAGAGAGCTTTAAACTGCCTTTGGATGTGGTTTCCTAAAATCTTATTTACTCTATGAATTGTTTAAAAAAAAAAAAAANAAAAAAAAAAAAAAAAAAAAAAAAACCAACTTTCCTGCGTGTTGAATTTATGGCTGAGATAGCCAGATTACTAGAAACACTTATGTGTTTAATCTTTTCATGTTTTGAGCAAAAGGTAAGGCAAGGAAAATGCTGTAGAATTGCTTTTTATTTTGTGGAGACTGTAAATTTTGTTGTGGAAAATGTAATAAAGAAGCAGCTTAAACAAAAAGATTGGCTGTGTGAAATCACAAAATTTCCATTGGGTGAAAACAAATCCTAACTTTATGTACGTTTCCCTGGAGAGATGTAATGTGAATTCTTACAGCTGTTTTTAGTTTCTTATTCCCTGATTAGGTTTAAATTAAAGGAAGGATGTCATATTGAATTATGAAAAATTACTTATTTTGTATATTTTAGTTTATATGTACTTTCTATCACAGTCTCACTGTGGCATTCACAAGGACCTACTGAACATGTGCTTACAAATAATATTGAAGTGACCTGGCTGCAGTGTAGTGGTTCTGACAGAGAAATGTGTCCACCTTCCACTGGGAAGGGAAATTACCTGGCCGTACTCCACTGCAAGACAGGTTGGTTGGTGGCTGAGAAAGAGGGGCTATGTCTTACTGAAACCTCACCTGCAGCACCCTCTGCTCTAGGGGCTCCTTCTGAGGGACCAGAGCCCAGAACAACTTTGCCAGCCTGGATCAGAGAGGACAAGTTCCACAAGATAGTGTGTCCAAGGCTGAATGATACCTGGAGCAAGCTGAGCATGAGGGGAGAAGAAAGTGCCTCAACCGTCTGTGCCATTCCTAACTGCAGGCTCTTTGTTTTATGTCTGATTTCAGCTAGCATTCAGGCAATCCAGCAGCCCAGAGGTTTGAAATTCACTCTCTGGTGAGATTTATGTCTGTCTTCCACAGAGAAGTGCTTTTTTGCTGAAGAAGATAGTATTATATGACTTACCTTAGTAGTCACAGCTATTGGTGCAGCTCAAACTGGGTGCAGATTTGGTTCTGGTACAGATGAAAAGATTAAAAGAACTTGGTTCAAACAACTGGCACACTCAAAGTCTTTGTATGACTGTGTACAAAGACAAAAACCAAATTGTAGATTAGTTTTAAAGCATTCCATGGGATAGTTCCATTATGATTTTTCTAGCAAATTTTCAGCTCTACAGGAATTGTAAGACATAAAGGATTCTTTAATAAAATTATTCTGGTAAATAAATAAATAAATAAATAAATAAATAAATAAATAAATAAATAAGTGTGTGTGTGTGTGTGTGTGTGTGTGTGTGTGTGTGTGTGTGTGTGTGTGTGTAAACACATATCTTTTTAAAATAGAGTATGAAAAAAAGAAAATTATATGAGTTGGACAGAAAAAGTGCTGATTTGAGTGATGGTATTTACAGAGCAATGCTGTGTACTCCAGCACACCATTTGGGGTTGGGATCAAAGGGGAAGAAGCCTTGCAGTATCTCTTTGCCTGGTGGTGTCTGTAGTTTGCACAAATGAATGAGCAACTTTCTAGCACAGCTTCTGCAGCGCAAGATGCATTACTGTAATCTAGAGATGCAAAAAAATTCTGCAGCTGGAAATTATGCTCCTCTTAGATGTGCACAGAACTGAATATCCATCTATGTCTTTGGGCTGCTGAGATAATTTCTCCTCTTTTGTCTTCTCCAGAAGAGGTTGTTCATACCATGCTGGTTTTGAGTGGAGACCCTGCTGCTGACCTGCAGGGTAATTGCAATAAAAAAGGAAGGATTATATTCTGAGAAGTGGGATCCTCAAAGCTGGCAGGTAAGGAAACAGGAGGATGGAGACAAGGGTGTGAAAAGGCAAATCCTGGGTAGCAGCACTTCTCAGACATGTTTGCCTTAGCTCTCACTGGGCTTCCCCAAATGTTCTATCCTCCAATCCCAACTAATATTAACACTCTCTCATTTAAAGACAGGATATTTGGGCAAAGTCTGCTGCTGGGGAAGGGGAGACCACCCCTGGGAATGCAAACAGATAGTCTGGTGGTGGGGGTGCTGCAGCCTCTTCCAGAGCATTCTGGTGGCTGAGTTCTCCCTACATGCCTTGGAGCCTGGGGAGGAAGGGGAGACTATGGAGCAGGATGTGAGATGAGAAAGCTGCTGGTTGCCACTGAGCTTTTTGAGAGATATGGCTTTAAGAAAAAAAAAAAAAAAAAAAAAAAAAAAAAAAATCAATTNAAAAAAAAAAAAAAAAAAAAAAAAAAAAAAAAAAAAAAAAAAGCACTGTTATACAGCAGAGGTATATGGCCATATCCCTATAATTAATCATGTTACTTAATGAATAATTCTCCTGCCCTACTATTCTGTCTAGAACAGAAAGAAGTTAAAATGTTTTGATGTGCTTAGAAACATCAAATCTGATGACCCCTTCAGTGACTGTTAGCACAGCCCCTGGTTTTCATCACCCTGAGCAAAGAACAGGCTGAAGATGACAACAATTTGCCAGTCCCAGTGTGTAGGACTTCTTCTAATTCTCTTCAGTTAAGTACATCTTTAGGTTTGATTCATGCCACAAGGCACTGGAATCCACACAGCCTTTGCAGGCCCCAGCAGCTGCTTCATGGTCCTTATCCTCTAGGAACTGAGTATGTCTTAGTGTATAAGATGTCATGCTTTATCAATGTCTTATGCATCAGCTGTTTCCTGTCTGCTGGTCAAAGGCATTTGGATATCTGTAGTCTCCAGCAACACCTTTATATCATAGTAGTAGTAGTAGTAGTAGTAGTAGTAGTAGTAGTAGTAGTAGTAGTAGTAATGATAATTTTAAGTATTCAAAGAGGCAGTTGCTTTTATTCTTGGAGAGAGGATGACCAGAAAATCACATTCTCACCCAGAAATTTCCATATTCATCATGTTTTATCGGTGTATGTATCACATCTGACATCGACTCAATATTTCTCTGAGTTTTCCCCTCTGTAATATGGAGGCACAAGAGACATCTGCTTCTCAAAAGTACATTGTAAAATTAAATATCTTTCTGTTTTGAAGCACTTTAATGCAATATGAACAGGAGCCATAAAAGTACCTTAAACTGAGTGAAAGAATATTTTATTATACACATTTTAGAAAAAAAGTCCCTGCAGAATAGATAATGGATACTTTATCAATTTTCCTACCTTCCTTTTTAAATCAGTTAGGAAAGATATAAATTTTTAACTTCACTATACATTTTTCTTTTCTTTTCTTTGCATAATTATAACTTTATGGAAATTCCATGTCTCTTTTCAGTCAGATTTCTTTTTTTTATCAGTCTGTGATATTTTGCTAAGCAAATAGAGTATCCTTGAACAATAGTTCTTGACTCTTTGGTCAGTCGAGTCACTGATTTATTTCAGCTTTCTAAAACTGATACCTTTTCCCATATACAAATTGCAACCCATATCATGTTTTGTCTGCACACAGCAAATGCAACTGCATTGTGGTCACTAGTGCCACAGCAAGTCTTAAGTTTTTAGACCAGTGAGTAGAACTCTGGCCTTTCTCATGCTCAGGAAAAGAGGGCAATGGAAAGAATGAGTAAAACAAGCAGCTCTACACACATTCATGTGCCAAAAAAAAAAAAAAAAAGCTTGAAAATACTTCCCTCTGCTTTTCAAACCTGGGGTTGCTCCTGTATGTTCTTGACTGAGATAGAGACAACAAAGAATGTTGCTCCTGTAGGCTGAAGATCCCTGCAGTCCCTAGTCTCAAAAAGGGAAAATAGAAACAAATTTTGCAGTACCAACTACTCAATTATACCCCTGCTGTCAGGCGAGGTGTTCCATGAAGTGGGTTGGTGTGTTTTGGACATGTCACTGAGTGATGCATTTAATCAAGAACACCTTGCAGTTGTGAGCCTTGTTTTTTCTTCTTTTTTCCTTCCCCACCAGCCACCCCTACACACACACTTTTTTATTCCCCTCTTTTCTTTTTCTGATCCTCTTTCCTCTGTTCTCTCACCCCTCTTTTGTTCTTGCTCTCCCTCTCTCTCCTGACTATCTGAATCTAGTGAAAAGTAAATCCCCTCCTTCAATTACTTTAATATGCTTTCATAACATGTTTGCTCCATTTTATTTCTCAGCTTTGTTATTTACACTGCCCAGTAAAATTTATCACCTTTGAGTGAGTTATTTGCTTTTCTGGACTTCAGCAAATACCACCCACTCTCTTAAGGTCAGGCTCCAGCTCCTTGACTTCTCTATTGTTCCATCCCTTCCTTACCCACTCTGTCATTGCAGTACGACAGCTCCAGCTGGGAGGGCAGGGAAATCACTCCCTCAAGAGCAGTTTATCACAGCAATAAATGTGTTTTACTAGGATGCCATCAAAGTTCACCATCACACCATCATGCTGAAGTAGAAACAATTGTTTCTTTTATTCATCTGTTACATATACTTCATTGGGTATGTGTCTATATTCTGCAGAGATCAACATTCCTGAAGGGACAAGGCACTACTTTGAGCTTATGCTGTGTTGTGAAAATTACAGAATTTGCAGCGTGAAGCATCATGATATTTTAAATTAATCACTACTTCTCAGTTTTCTTCCTGTTCTCCTTACTGCCTGGGTTTTAATTACATTGCTCATGTAGGCGTCTCCAAAATCACGTCATTAAACAGTACTTATGGCCTTTATATTTCTTTCAGGTTATTTGCTTCTTTTTATAGTACTGCCTGTGCCAGCTCTGTTAACTTCAAAGCATAAGAAGCCTGAAATTTTTGTGATTGCAACTGGTACTCAGCAGAATCTGGCCAGTCATCTGAATCGATCTGTCATTCATGAAACTAAATACTTTACCTTTTTTCTAGATACAGGAGAGAAAAATGAAACCTTTGTACTTATGTTCCCTCTTCCATTTTCCTACGAAATATTGATATTTCCTCATCCAAGAGAGCTTAATAAAAACTGAGAATACACTTTACTACATTAATTTCATCCAGCATAATTCCTTGTAGCAATATGAAAGCAAGTTGTTGAATGTGTGACTGGGTAATTCACTGAGCACTAAAGGAAATTGCTAAAAACAAAAATAAATTTGTTATACTTTAAGTTCTCTGTGACATATGAGAGCTCCAGTATTCTTTTGGGAAAAATGGTCAGCAGCCTTGCACTGATGTATGTTAGGTATCTCTGTTCCCTGAACTGCAGGTTTGGATTGGCAAAAACTATTTGAGGCTTTAGGTTAAATTCCTAGCAATGTTTTCAGTCAAGAACATGAAGGAAACATTTGAAAAGCCAGAATATTTAATTTCAAGATTTTTCTGCAGGAACTCCTTTCATTTTAAATATTTTGGATTTTTAAACTTTTTTTCCTTCAGAACACCATGTGTCTAAATTTAGCCAAATTGAGTGAAGGGAAGAGAAAGCAACACCCAAGCCCAATGTTTGGAGCATTTCCTCCTCTTCATCTGTCTCTTCTCAGGCAGAACAGGATGGCAGCTTCTCTCATTCCCACTGCTTGCTCTCTCCTGCCAGCAGCTACCTACAATGATCAGTGCAGAGACAATTGTGGCTACCAGTGCTCCTGGGGACCTATTTCCCCATGAAACAGAGGCTCAAAGTCAAGCTAAAACAGAGCCAGCACCTCTTAAAATCACCTCTCTGGGGACCTTTGTAAATACAGATCAGGGATTTAGTGATAGGGCTCCATCTTCCTGTCCCAGTGTCAGGCTAGGTACCCTTGAGAAAACTAAGTAGTCTGCTTATATACTGCTGGAATCTTAATTTTGGGACCACTGTATGGTTTATTTCATGTAGTGTTATACAGGAATGCCAGCTGCAGACAAACTGGAGAAAACTTTGACTAATTATCTTTATCAGGTATATTGAGTCTTTAAGAAGAAAGGAAGATGTACCATGGGGGATGGGACTCAGCTTCAAAGAGGTAAATATCAAATGCAAAAGCAGTGGATCATTAAATGAGGTGATACAGCAGGGCTGTTCATTCTGGTGACCTGTTTTCTTTCTCCTGATATGATCAGTATTCACTTATTGGTGCCTGATTCAGCTGCGTTAAAAGCTTTTGATCAAAAGGCGAAGGACACATTTTCCTGCTGCATACTTTCCCAGGTTTGAGGGGTTTTTTCTGATGGAAATAGATTTTGACCACAAATATTGTGAAAATATTATGTCCTTGCCTCTATGAGATTTAAATAAAGAATGCTGACTGAGGGTTTGCACTTCAGTTAATCAAAATGAGTGTAAATTCTTGAGCCTAGGAGCAGTGTTTCTTAGGTTCATTCCTATTAGGATATATTGTGATTTCCCACCACCTTGGCGGTTGTGCAGCTACTGAAATGTAGTTCCAGGACCCACTAAGGGTTTGGGGATTTTTCCTGATAGGTAGTTTGTTGGTAAGCAGTTAGAACAAAAACAAGAGCTGAATGAGGGTTTTCAGGTGAGATAACATTTGCATGGCACTGACTTGGATCATGTCATGGTTTTCACAGTTTCAGTCAGGTGCAGTCAGCACAGGCTTTGTCCTCCACCACACTCCTGAACTAGGGTTTCAGAGGATTTTTAGTGCCTGCAGAGTTAGTGCAGTTTTGTATGGACAAAAATATATATACAAAGAATTTATTTATTTGTTGTAGACAGCTGAGACCAAAGTCAAAGAGACAGCCTGTTATCCATCTCAACCAACTGCAAAATGGGAGATTATTTAAATTCAGCACATCAGCAAAGCTTTGCAGTAAAGGCATAAAAGGTTGTGGGCCAGCTCTAATGCCTTCCAAATTCATCAAAAATTACTTTACTTCCATTTTTGTTCACATGGTCAGGTCTCAGAGACCAATAGCTTAATGGTTTTGGGAATATGCAGGTGTTCTTCTAGTCAGCTAACTTGTATCTAATTTGGTTTGAAATGTTGCTTCTGGTCAAGGGAATGACTAGGGCTTCCTCTGTTGTAAAGCTTTTTGCATCTCTTCCCTGTGTAACAAGAGCTGTTCAATAAAATTGTGCTCTTCCTGCCATTACCTTTTAGAGTTGTGTTACAGCACATCTAAGATATTTTACTATGTTGAACCCCAAAATTAAAAACAAACAAACAAACAAATTATGTAAAAGCCTTACTAAGCTTGTAGTCCTTTAGCATAACTAAATATGCTATATGCAATTTAGACCTCTGTCTCCTCAATATGAGCATGTTTGCTTAAAATAGCAAGGTCCAAATGATAGATGGAATGGCTGCATCATATCTTGGGAAAACATTTAAAGGGTGTTATGTTTCTGTGAGCACATTTGAGGTTTGATGTAATAGAGCTTGCAAGAGTTGATATAGAGGAAATTATTGCTTCTCAATAAAATTCTCCATTTTTATTGGCTCACATACAGAGAATGGCAGCCAGCTGATAAAATACTTGGTGGAATTTTCTTTCCATCTAGCCATGTGCTGTTCTACAGCTATGAAGTGTGTCCTTTATAAAAATTGGGCTGAATTAGGATAATTTGAAAGCATTTTGTGTTTATCATACTACTCTTTATGTGGAAGTCTGCATATTTTGTGCTTTAACTAACACTTTGTCTTTCAAACTTGCTGGCTGTGATAGTAAAGTAAAAAAATAACTATAGAAACAATAATATAAATCTCTTATCTCTGTCAGATACTTATTGGCAAAGTAAAATGTATATTCTGCAAAAGTATTTTTAGCTTTTCATATGCTATTTGAAATTCTTATAGAATGTCTAGTTGGGGAGATATATGTACATATACATATATACATAATACAACTTTGTAAAATAGAAACTGTAAACAACATTTGCAAAATATTACTTAATCAGGGCATGAAAATCTAGAAAACAGATCAGCTCTGCTATCTTCCCCAAGATAAACACAGACTTCCTCAGAAATTTAAACTCTGCAGCAATACTTGTATTCACTAATAACAATTTCTTAAGTTTCCAGAATGGAAATTCTTCCATTTCCTACTCATTTAGTTGCTGGAAAATATTATGCATTTTATCACATTAAATTGTAGGGTTTTTTTGTTTTGGTCTGGGTTTTTGTTGTTGGTGGGTTTTTTTTGGTTTTGTTTGTTTAGGTTTTGCTTGCTTTGTTTGTTTATTCCCAAGGGGGAATTTGATTCCTAAGTGTTAGGGCCAGAAGAGGACCTAACTGGGGGAGTTTTAGGTGCCTGCTCTCTGGAACAATTTTCATGCTCTCTATCTTCCCAGGCTCTGCACAGAGAAAGCTGGGTTGCTCTAGGAGAGAAACCCCTGCAATCAGAATTATGCAGAACTACCCAGGCACAGAGCACCACAGGTCTTAAATCCTGTCCCTTCTGCATTGCTTACAGGACTGGCTCGCCTCTGCATGGCATCCACAGGTACTTCAAGGGACATCTCCAACAACTGGGGTAGTCTCTTTTCTGCCTAAGGCACTAAAAATGTTCTCCTAGTGGGTAGTTGTGGAGGCACCAAAAATCACCATCTGGAAGTTTGCACTGTTGCTTGTGAGGAGTTGAACCCTGGAAACTGGATAGGTTTTTATGGGCCTCCTGCAGCATCTTCACTAGGCACTAATTTCACTGTCTGGCTAACAAAGGAGCTGACCCCTCCCACAATCCTGTCAGATGTAACTGGCAGGGAATTGTAAAAAAAAATTCAAAAGCAGGAAGATAATTGAGTTTGTTATTACAGGGCTCAGCTGAGCAAAGATTCTAGAACCACAGTTTTGTATATAAATAGCAATGTATCACCTGAACTCTGCTTTCCATGCTATTTCCTGACCTGCCCTCTGATTTTAGTGACATTTTGGCTAGAATTCAGGAGGAGCTAAGCTCAGCTGAGTAAAGAGCTGCCTATTTGTGGCAAGGCAAAGCAGTTCAATGTTGTTCAGATCTGGCCTAAAAAGTTGAAGGGGTACTAGCAATGTGTGGGCAAGCTGCAGCTGAAAAAGGGATCTAACAAAGGGGACTGAGGTATCTAAACCTATTTCTTGTCTCAGCCCTGTCCACTACTTTTGTATTAGTGATACACTAAGTCTGTCCACTTCTCTATCACTGGAAATTTACAGACTGCCTTAGCTTTCTCATCATTATCCAGTGTGGTTTGCTAGTCACAGGATGCTCCCTCTGGAAACTTCTGTTGACTAGTTCCAAGGTGGAGGTGAAACCATGCAAAGGTGATAAGCAATCATTTTCATATCACTTGCAGAATGGCTGGTCAGTCCCCATAACCATGGAAGAGGGAAATCCTCTGACTACTCCCGCAGAGGCTGGGAAAGAGTACAGTAGTGGGGGGAGAGCCTTAGTATGAAAACCTTTTATTTTATTGTGCAGCATCCTCTCCACAGAAGCCCTGAGGGACACATTAATGTGTTGGCATGTTTCCAGCTGGTGGGTGTGATTCACCTGACTCACCTCCGGAAGTGTATCCACATAACAGCCACACATTTTGTACATAAATCAACTTTCACCTGAAGAATGGGAATTCTTTGTTGTCAAATTACTGTGAGCCATGAAGAACCTGCAAAGATATGATAGCAGACCTGAATGGTTGTCAACTTTCCAGAGAGTTACACTGTTAGATGAAAAAATCTCGTTGTTCAGTTCCCAGAGGTTTCCAGGCCTAAAGTCTCCTTGTCTGAATTGTCAAACATATCATTGTCACCAGAGACAGCTGGCACAGGAAATAATGCCATGAAATAATCAAATGATACAGCATTTTTGCAAAGCCTTTTACAAATCTGTATTAAAGCCAGTCTTTTATTACTTATTAAATTAGCATCATACTATGCTGAAATTTTTATGCACTAGTTGAAGAGTTACAGCTAAATGATCTTATGACTCCTTATGGCAATATGCAGCAGCTTTGACCCTGACTTGTCTCCCAGTCTGCCAAATCTTTTCCATTCCACACTTGGTTTACCACAAAAAATGGCCTGCATTGTTGTAAGCTTAAAACAAGAGGACACACTTTAACATAGATTCTGTGTTTCAAGTGTGCAATGATGGTTTATTTAACAGGAAGCAGATTCAAGCCTGCTGCAGACACACTGGCAATTAGGTACCTATAACTTCTCCATTCTGCCAGAGCACAGGGTGAAAGGAGATATCCTTTCTCTGGAATGTGGAGAGAACGAATTATGGATCCTAGGAAGTATTTAAATGGAAATACTGGATTTTGAGTAAATGAACTGTAATAATGAAATTAATTTCTATGCATTCATTCCCAGCATTTCCACTGCTGGGAATCACTTCCTAACAGGAAGGTATAAAGAAGATAAAGTCTTCTTCTTGGGTGTGCAGAGCAGAAGGCACTGGAACAGACACAAACTGGAAAACAGGAATTCCCAACTCAGTATAAGGAGCTGTCAGACCCTGGAACAGGTTGTACAGTCCCTGTCTTTGGAGATATTGAAAACCTGATTGGACAAGGTGTTGACTACTTGCTTTAGAAACCTTCTTTGTTCTAGGATGTTCTAGATGAATGCCTGAGGAACCTCCCAACATACGGGTTCCTCAAATGACATCTTTGGAAGAGCTGTGTATGTCCTGCAGCACTATAGCAGTGGGAGGCTTGTTGCTAACACCATTCAGTGAAGGAAGGTGGGAAGCAAGGTTGCTTTGAATGGAGTTTTCTGGAATATGCCTGAACAATCTGCTGAAGAGGAAGTGGAAGTGACTTCATCAGATGGGTGTTGGTTTCTGCATAACATTGTTTTGGGGAGGGTGTAAAAAAATCTTTTTATTAATGCACTTATTCTTCCTTCTGCCTCCTTTAGTGAGGACTAACTAGAAGTAAACATCTATTTTTAATGCATGTAGTCACAAACAAACAATGTCAAATATGGTTGGGAAGAAAATCCACTACAGCAAGAGTAGTAGTAACTAGTAACTATTGTAAAAAGACACAGGAACATGGGGAGAAGGCAAGAAGTTGCAAGAAGTGTAGACAGAGTAGACTGTCACAAGTGGTAAAGACTCAGTGATGCTTGTTATTGCCTTTGCATTTCTACAGTGTTTGGTATGGCAGAGCACAGGAGCCAATGGCACAATCACTGAGCAGTTGCGTGGTGGTTGCTGTTGACCACAGAATCACAGAGTGTCCTGAGTGGGAAGGGACTCACAAGGGTCATTGAATCCATCTCTTGGCCCTGAACAAATCAGCCCCAAATCAGCCCCAAGGACCTGTCTGAAGGCTTCTTGAACTCTGTCAGGCTTGGTGCTGTGACCTTGTCCCTGGGAAGCCTGTTCCAGTACCCACCACCCTCTGGATGAAGAACCTTTTTCTAAAATTCAACTACAATCTCCCCTGGCACAGCTTCAGGCCATTCCCTTAGATCTTATCACTGGTCACCACAGAGCAGAGATCAGTGCCTGCCCCTCCTCTTCCCCTCACGAGGAAGCTGTAACTGCAATGAGGTCTCACTGCAGTCTCCTCCAGGCTGAACAGACCAAGTGACCTCAGCTGCTCCTTATACGGCTTCCCCTCAAGGCTCTTCAACTTTGGACATTCAAATGATGACAGCAGATTGTCAGGAAATCCAATGGTCAGAAAATAATTTAGATAGTGGAACTTAGACCATGTGATTCTTTAGAACAATAAACAGTATTTTAGTAATTGCTTTCAGAGTGAGTTCTAAAAGGTGACTTGTGACTGGCCCATATAGGGTGTAATTCTCATGTTACTCTTATTGGAAAGAGCCTCAGTTTGAGGCATTGCTGTAGTACTTCTGTGGCTTGTCTGTTGACTGTCATTCATTTCTTCGGTAGATTTGGGTTGATATCAATGCTTCTTAAAACAATGCTTCTGACAACAGCTGAAACACAATAGCAGGCATTTAAAAATTATTATAATCCTAGTAATGTAAAGAGCAGTGCTTTCTTTTTTTTTCTTCAGATTCACATTCACAAGTGTATAGAGATGTCATTTATGTTCTAGACACATTAATTTCTGATTTTTTCCTTTAACTCTCTTAATTGGAAGAAAGTATGTTGCTGCTGATTTATGAACTCTTCAGAAGTGCCAGGGTTCGTTTTAAATGTACACAGCTGCTCCGCAGTAGTTTAACTTGGCAGATAGTATTAAACCATTGAATTGTGTCATTTATTTGTGTATGCACACAATAAGTTCCTTGTGCAGGTTCCTCAGAAAAAGTCTCAATGTTGATTCGGAAATGTGGTCTAAAAATAACCTAGCCCCATGATTTATTGTTTTGGTGCTTGCCTCCAAACAGTACATCTAAAATGAAGAATGAGATACCATGTATACCCCAGATAAGGCAATGGAATGGAAACCATCCATAAGAGGAGCTATAACCGAGGCCTGAAACGGAAAAGTTCCCAGGGTGAATGAGCAAGACATACGATGGGAATCAAATTGTGTTGTTGGCATTTGGGAATGCTGCAACTTATTTCATTGCTAGGCAAGGGAGTGTATGACGTTGTGTAATGAGAAAGAGCAGCAGTCTTGACAGCAGTATCAATGGTTGTAATGGAGTATAAATCAGAGCAGTTTACTCTGCCATTTCATTCAGGGCATCATAAAAGTTACACCTGTCATCTGGAAAAAATCTAAACTCAGAGAATAATATAATGCATTTCACATGAATGTATTAAATCCTATAGTACCAAAAAATAAAGCACTTACAAATCAAGGCTTTATTCTAAGGAGTGACATCTGCAAATACATTCTATGAGCAATATGATATGACTTGATTTATTTCTTAACCTATCCTATGGGGGGGAAAAAAAAAGTAGCGGTATATAATCTATTATAGCTCTAAAAAATAACTTTTAAGGCCATGATACTAATCTTAATGGTGTTGGTCCACACCATTTAATGCATTGGAAAGCAAAATAACTTCCCTTATTTCTCCTTTGGCTGTAAAATGGACTGAAAACAGCCTTCAGGGAATTGTAGATTCAGTTACATCCTCAACAAGAGAACCTAATGGGCCGTGTTTAAAGACTAATTGATAGACATCATCTCTTAATGATCATAGCAGAACTTTTTAGGTTGTTGATTGCAAGCACAGACATTCTGGAAAGCAAAATTTATGCCTGCCAGGCTTTTTTCCATGTTTTGTCTCCTCTTTTCTTTCTTCCCCTCAAAACAGCTCTCAGCAGTCAGACCTGGAAGTCAGTAACAAAGGCAAAAAAAACCTAAGCCAAAGACTACTATCAGCCATGAAAGTTTCAAATATTTTTCTTTGGTAAATGATCTAAAAGACAGAAATGTAACATTAAATAAAGTTTGTCCTAAAGCTCTGGAAAATGGTGAAAATTTTGCACCTATTTAGAAAATTTAGAAACTATAGGAACTTTGGAAGATGGGTGCAGAATTATTTATTTTATTTATATTATTTAGTCATGATGAGTCAGTACTGTCATCCACTACTGTCACAAAATTTTCATGTGATCTGGGAATGTACAACATGGAAAATTAGTTGTTTTTAAGAGGTCACAAAATTTCTGTTGTCTTGTTATGAAGGGTTGTGAAGCACAGACTTATTTTTTTGTCCAGGACCAGTGTTGTCAATGCCTGATGAAATTGAAATATCAGCCAGATTTTCCTTTTTATTCCTTTCCCTCTGAGGTGGCAACTTGGTGCTACCTGTGAAGCAGTTGTGGAACCACTCAGCTGCCTTACCCAAGATGTCAGTGTGAAGGAGCTCAGACACTCTCAGGGTGCAGAACTGGAGAGCCCTGGGTCTTCTGCTGTTAAGAAACTGGGCTACTGTGCTACCACTCAGAGTGATACAGCAGGAAGTATTATCAGCGATCTGAGTGAAGAACCCCAACACTGATGTCTTCTTTTCTTACACAACCCCAGGCCTCAATACAAACAAATAAGGCCCACACGCTAACATTGGATCTCTGCTGTATGGCAACTGGGCTGCATATTTATGAGCTGGTGGGCAGAACACTGGAGAGATCACTCAGGCCATTTAATTCATATGGGATTTCTTGGTCCCATTCATCATTCCCACTAATGTGGTACAAATCACAAATCTGATCTGTAGTGTTTTTCTGACTGCTACTTCTCCATTGCAGTGAGAGTTTGGGGTTTTCTCAGAGCACACATTGTGCTTTGGAGAAGAGTTTTTTTCCTTAAGGCAACAGGAAAGGAAATAAATGTCAATGTAAGTAACAGAACAAATAAGAATTGCCTTGGTAGATTGGTGTTCTGCTGTTAAATCCTCTACTTTAAAGTTGGACTATCATAGTATATGACTAAAAAGAGTATTTTAGTCAATACTCTTTTTTGGGAGGGTGGGGGGGGGGTTGTAATTAATACATCTTTATGTTGTCATTGCCCATAATTATCTAATTTTAACATTAAAGTATAGATGGAAATGTTGAAGTGCCCTTTGTGCATTACTTCACTGCTACACAGCCCAGCACAATGAACAAAGGCAGATTTTGCTGTTTTAACTTCCTTCTAACCTGGTGCTTAAGAGGGACACACTTTTGACCATGATTCCAAAACTCATCAAATCTTCCACTTTGTTTAAACATCTTTCACCAATCTGAACTAACTGGATTAACGGAAGAAAATATATGCCCTAAGATCCTAAAATATTTTAAAAATTCTCTTCTTTAGCCTTTCAACTAACAGTCATAATAGTAGTTTTTAAATCACAACTTTTGCATGCTAACCAATGAAATAAAATGTTATTTCTTGTGAAGAAGTGAGAAAAATCAAATATCCATGTCTTGGGAGTATGTTGATGTTCTAATTTGTGCAATTCCTAGAAATTTGTATTAGGAAGAATCTGAGGGTACCAGAGGCAAATAGTAAGATCCTGACCCTGAGAGAATTTTGAAAATGCGGTTATGCTGCAGTGACTCTGCTGTATCCACCCAAAGATATCAGATGCAGATCAGTGGGGTCAAGCACTCAAATCCTCCCTATCATCTGGAAGTGTGTTCTAGAAAATTATGGAGAAAACCTCTTAGCCAAGTATCAGCTTAGAAATCACAATATCTTCAGATGTTAGGATGAGTAAAAAATTCTATTTTTGACAATATATATTAATATTCTTAATGTTTTTTAAGATAAATATTTTAAAGAAGAAAAGAAACTGGTGTGGTTGCCATCCCTGCTGAGCAGAACCTTATTTCCCTGACAGCTAGACAAAAGCCTTGTCTGCTAAAGGCTGGTTCACTGAGTATTTCTGAGCATTCACTGAGTATGGGCATGCAATGTTTTTACAATGAAACATAAAACTGGGCAAAACTCTACCTGGGTTCAGCTTTTTTAAATGAGATGGAAGTTCAAATTTGAGTTTACCAAAGATTGATGATTACTGGAGATACATTTGTGGTTCAGGTTTGAAATAAAATTCTCTCCATGCTAAAGCACACATTCATGGCAGATATAAACTATTCAAGTAGGAAACTTGAAATTCTGAACTATTTCTAGGGCAAATACCTCTAAAATATCATTTCTCCAATTCTTATTTTCTGTTCAACTGTATGTGAGAGGACATGGAATTTCCACAAAATTGGAGTTGTGATAACTACAGATAAAATAAATTGCTCCTCTCCAAAAGGCCTCCCCCAGGTGTGTTTGAAAGGTCAGGTTAGAACCTTCCCAGCACTGCATGGTCTAAATTAATCCCGAACAAGGATTGTACATTAATCAAAATGAATGAAAATTTTCCTTTAGCTGGAGTGATGACACCTGTGGTATGGGAGCAGAAGGATGTGATTACTGATCATCAGGCTATATCCAGACCAAAATCTGCTCAGTTACAATGGTGTAAACCAGCAATAACTCAGCTAGCTATTGGGGCTTATAGCACAATGCACTGGAAGCCAGCAACTAATACATCTCAAAAAATGTTCTTGGAAATTAACATTCACTAATCATTTTAACATCACCATTACTATTGTATTAATATAACTATATAACTAATTCAGACACCCATTTGGTATGCATGCTGGACAAACAAATGCAGGTCCATTCAGGGCACTGGAGGGCAGAGTGCTTAAGATTTAAGAAGACGCTTAAACCTTAAATGCTGCTTTCGGACCCTTTCATGCACTTTCTCAGCAGTGGAACAACAACCTCTGAAAATCCTGCTGTTCCTTCCCCTACTGCTGTCCTTTCCATCATGTCTGTAAAACAAGCCTCTTAGATCTGCTTCTCAAAATAATAAATTACTCAGGCAGTAAAGGTTCAGCAGAAAAGCATAATCTGACAGTACCTGCGGTGCTGCATCCAGGATCCAGTACTACAGCCCCAAGGCCATGGAAAACTGGATGGATTGGAGTTTGATCCACTGCACAGTCCTGAGACATAGGTGAGGGGTCATGGCCTAATGAGTTAGATAGCAGAAAAATGGTATGTTAACATAACAATTTTATTTATCATTCCTGTGTTAATCAATAACTATTTCAAAACTTAGAACTTTTGCTACTGATGCTGTAGTGGCTTCAGATGTATGTTTTGGATCACTGTCAGGATGCAGCTGAAAACGGTCTTCTTGAGCTACATTTTGGAGAAGGAAAATCTCTCCGTGGAGAGCTGACACGTTGGGATGTGGTGCAATACCCCTCATGGGAGGCTAGGTAGCTGCACTGGAGCACTTTGCTTCCCTGAGAGCACCTTCAGACCCTGAGGCCTTCAGCCACGGAGCCTTCAGCTTCGTTATAGCTGGCCAAAAGCTTGAGATTTGTTATCATCAGAAAAGTTTGCACAGACTTGTTTTGGCATAAGTGTCAGACCTTCACACCCCTTCTTGAATCCTTCTTTTGTTTTCTTCCAGGTATTCCCTGCAGGATCTGTGGGTAGATCAATTCCTTTGGCGATGTGGCTGTTCCCAACAGGCAGTAAGCGCCAGCTACCACCTCTGTAGGGACTGGAGATGTGCTCCCCAGCAAACACTGAGTAGCTCTTACCTTCAGATCTTCATCTGCAATGCTGTTCTGCTGGAGCTGCTGTTGGAGATTAGCAGTATCAAAAATAATTTAAAAAAGGACAGCAAAATCAGATTTGGACAAATCTTATTAGCTATTATTTAATTTGTTTATTGTGTCTAGTACCATACATGTGAGCCAGAAGAGTAGAATGTGTTTTACAGTGAGACACTCATGCAAGACTGACACAATAATTGAATATGGCATTTAATAACAATAAAATTAGAAGTTTAATTAATACAAGTCCTTCCTTAAATGTTGCTGCAAAGTATGCTGACTTAGCTATAGAAAAATTATACATATGTATATATTTTTTTTTGAGCCTTAGCTTTGCAGTTATTTTTCATCTTCAGTTAGATTTGAATGATTACGGATGTTAATGCAAGTTGTGGGTCACTTCCTAGGCTGCTCTGGAAGTTGAAAATTACCTGCTGATGAGCAGAATTAAAAATAAAAAAAAATTAGAATGTACTCATCCTCTAGTGTCTTATAGTTGTAGGTAGTTTGGTTTGGTTTTTTGGTTTTTTTTGTTTGGTTTTTTTTTTTTGGGGGTTTTTTTTTTTNGTTTTTTTTTTTTTTTTTGGGGGGGGGGGGGGGCTTACTGGGGATTTTATGGCTGTTGCAGAGGAGCTGGAGAGAGGTTTGCAGGTGTGAGAAGAAAATATCTTTTGTATCCTGCCCAAAGGCATGGCTGCACACTGGTCAACTTGGATAAATTAATCCAGAATGACATTGCTGTGACTGTGGGGCTTCCTCTGTCTTCTGGGTAGCTGGTTTCCTTCTCCCACAACCCAGAAATCTTCTTTTTTTTTTTTCTTTCTTTCTTTTTTTCTTTTAGATAAATAGCACTAAACTTTGTGCTACATTCCACAAAATAATCTTCCGGACACGTCAACAACTTTTCATTCTCCATCTCTTACTTCATTGTAGCCAAATGCCTTGCAGTAGATTAATAATGGGTTTATTCTTCCTTTGACTATGTACCTTTATGTTATCTCTTAGCATATTTTTGCTTTGCAGGCTGGCACCAAAACAAATTTTAAAACATTGATGAAACTTCAAAACAAGCCACCTACACTTGGAAACCTTACTAGAAACTTGGTCTGCTTTATTTTCTTCATAATGTATTTTAAGATGTTTATCTTGGAAACTAAAACAGTGGTCGATTCCAGCTTGCATGGCTCCCATTAGTTTATTGCATCTAAAAATGACCACGGAAACTCAAATGTATTTCTAAATACACTATTATGATTCTGCATATCTGTTTGGAATGAGGTCGGAGGCATGGCTTCCAAACAAGCTGACTCTTTGCTTTGGTCCTTATCCTTCCATTTACATGAGCAGAAAAGCTGTGTACTGGGACACTCTGGTTGTGGGGTGCATGTCCACTTTGAGCAGACTCTGGCCCACAACTGATTACGTGAACAGAGGGAAGCTCCTGTGCTGAGTGTAAGGAAACTTAGAAACTCTGGAGTCACCCCCAATCCTCTGACAGGTACCTTTGAGTGTGTTCAGGTCAATGCTGGCTTTGGAATAAATCCTAGCCCAATTTTCCATTAATCACTCAGCACATTTTTTTCTAGCAGCAAAACCCTTCATTAAACTATCATTTGAGGGAAGCAGCATATGTTACTAGTGCCCTTCCAGAAGTGGAGAGCAACTTGCAAGACTGTTTTTTGGAGGTAAGGACAGAGCTGGGCACAAGCTATCAGATGTGCTGGCTGCTCCATATGCAACCATCCCTTGGCCAGGAAAAGGTCCTCGGGCTTTGTGCTACCAAAATATCCTCCTGGGAGATTCTGTTTCAATGGCATCTGTGTCCTGAGAGCCAATAAAAAGAAAGCTGGATCCCCTTCATGAGGTTTTTGTTGTTCCCACTGTTACTATGATAATTTTCATATTTTGAATAGAGTCCAAGAACATTTTGCATCTTCCCTTTTACTACAGATATGAACAGCTGTTTGAAAAGAAACTGATAAATAGATGAGATCTTGTGTGTTTTCCAAGTATTCGCTTAACTACAATGACTGCATTGGGAAAAAGCAGTTTCTGGACTGAGACTTGATTTGTAAATAGCCAAATTAGGCAAACACTTGATTTATGATCCAGTGGGTAGTAATTTATTCAGTATCATGGGACTAGACTGCTAGTCTTGTATTCATTATTTATATACATAATTAAAGGAAAATTAAGAGAATTTTCTTCAGAAGTCTCTGTTCAAAGACAAAAGGCTTGCTTTCTTCCATTGATAATTTATAATTCCCTTGGAAAAACATAATTTTCACCTTGGGTTGATTCTCAACCCTTTCACTTTGGCAACTGGAATTCCCACTGGTCTCTGTGATCTGAAGGGACAAAATTTCATCCATGTATATAACCAACTTTGGGGGGCATGAGCTCTGCTGGTTTTGAATGGGACAGAGTTAATTTTCTTTCTGGTAGCTATGGGCTATGGAGCTATGCTTTGGATTTTTCCTGGAAAGAGTGTTTAGTTATTGTTGAACAGGGCTTGCACAGTCAAGACCTTTTCTGCTCCTCAGGCCACCATGGCAGTGAGGAGGTTGGGTGTGGGAAAGGACTTGGGAGGGGATGCAGCCAGGACAGCTGACCCACACTGACCAAAGGATATTCCAGAACATGTGGTGTCTCAGCAAATAAAGCAGTGGGAAGAAGGAGGTAGGGAGGGACATTTGCAATGATGGCATTTGTCTTAACAAATCACTGTTACATGTGATGGGGCCCAGCTTTGCTGGAGAGAGGTGAACACCTGCCTACCCATGGGAATGAGTGAATAAATTCCTTGTTTGACTTTGCTTTATTTATTAAACAGAGTTTTGCTTTATTTATTAAACTACCTTTATCTCAACCTGCAAGTTTTCTCATTTTTATCCTTACCTCTCCCCCATTCCAGCAGGGGTGAGTGGGCAAGTGGCTCTGTTGCCATCCAGGATTAAACCATGGCATAAACCAGGTATAGAAGAAATCTATTTAATTCCTAATGAGAACTAAGAGCTCTTTTCTATCTGTTGTCAAGGAGGTTGTTTCTCCTTCTCCAACAACTAGTCCGGAATGATGTAGTCTTCAGAGAAAAATTCCAGCAGAGGTATTCAATCTGGAGTAATTTGTCAAATTAGTCATAATACTTGTTTATAAGCAGTAACAAATGGAAACCTTCATGTTACATGCTAGAAGGAAAAATAGGCTAAATAATTCTTAAGCAATATTCAGATGTCAGGCAGGAAATCCTACTCACATGGGACTGTATCATGTTGCACACCTTTTTGGGACTCTTTATTGAGAAAGGATTTCTGTTTCTTCTTAAAATATTGGAAGGGTTGTTGTAACAAGGTAAAAGGATTCCTTTAATTCTGGTGTCTACTGAGGGCAAACTCGGGCAAGACTCGTATTCCTGAGCACAGTACAATCTGGGGCTGACTGGACCAAGTACATTTGGGGTGTAGCCTTACTAGAAGTGGACTACCTGAGCCTGACACATCCCAGGGGCCTTATGGTGTATCCTGCAGCGACATAGGTGAAAAATGTCTGTGACCCAAATGGACCAGCCAGTCTGTGAGCATTGCCTGGAGATTATGCTTAGGGCTAAGAACAGCACCCACATGTTACATTACGTGAGGGCAGAAAGGGTGCTGTACATGGCTCTACTGGAAGATAGAGCTGGGTCTGAAAGGAAAAGTTGGCAGGGCACTGAGCTAACCAACTATTTCTGGGGCTAGATAGGGTAATTGTGCTGTGACTGGCAAGCATGGCTCTGCAGGGCTGCTGCCAAGCCCAGCTAGCCAAAGGACAGGCTGTGGCTCTTGGAGCATTGCTGCATCTCCAGAACTCAAATCCTCTAGGGGTGTCAGCAGCACATGGAAATACACGTCACAGATTTTTTTTTTTTTTTCTTTTTTTTTGTTGATTTGATTTTGGCTCAGACAATGGCCCTGGATAGGACTCCTATTTTAGCCACCCTGATTCTCACCCTGCCATGGGGCTCAGGCAGGCAGGGAGGAGGAGCCACCCCAGTCACTGCTGCTGCTGGGCCTCAATGTCCATCCTGCCTTTGGGCAAGGAACTCAAGCCAGAGAAGGTGGGGCAGCTGAGCATGTCAAGCACATCAAGGAAGAGTGGGGGGGGAGGGGGGGGAAGGCAAATAGGAGGCTACTTTCTCAGTCCAATAGTGAGCTGGTGAAGACAGGAAACTTATCCCTTCCCATTGTGAATATGGTGCATATGGATTTATTTTACATTAGATAGGAACCTGACTTTCCCCTTGGTTACTACCAGACTGATGATGCCAGCACACTCCTGACAATTTGGGCAGAAGTTCAGTGTCCCAAACTGCAGAATGGCCAGGTTTTAGCTGAGAGTTGGGTGAGTGTCCCATTGGCCTGATGTTTTGATGATCTTTGTAAGAGGGTAGGCCCTGTCAGGCTGCAGGTAGACCAGAACCTGTGCTCTGAGCAAAACATTAGGAAAAAACAATCTGCTGCAAACACTTCGGAATTTCTAAGCTGAACTTACTGCTCCCAGGGGATGATAAGCATGTTGAGGGTAAGCTTAAGGAGCCAGGACCCTCAAGACATTAACATCTCCTCAGATAAGTCAAGAAAGGATATTATCAGCACAACCTTTGCTACCTCTGTTAAGACTCTGATTCAGTTATAAACATCAATAATTTAAAATTCAAAATCTGAATTATCCCTTTAGAGTCTCTTTAGGGCAATTTGAAAGAAATATAAACTTTTAAGGAGTGGTTAATTTCTCTCAAAAGGACTCAAACAAATGGATGACAGATATTTGCATCCAAAGAGGAAGGACCCTTAATGGATTACCTTATATCCGAGGTGTTTTTTTTTTTTTACCTGACTTCCTGTGCTGAACATAAATGCTTATGATAACATTGAGGGGCATGGAATCCGTGGGGAATTTAATCCTGAAGCAGCTGCTCAGTTTAAACAGGGTGGCTTAACTAAAGAATTCCCAATGTCTGCTAGCAAAGTGACATGTAATTATCTGTGATTGTCTGTAAAAGGTAAAAAATAAAATGTAAAACTGTGGCTATTGAGTACAAACCTGGATATAGGCTGAAAATACAAAATCAAATGCTCATCAGTGACAAGTCAGCTAGACAGCCCAAAGGAACTTTTCACTTCAAACATAGAGTTCTTACAGAGTGTTTCCATAGGTGTGTGCAGGAAGTGGCTTGCCTGCTCTGCCCATGCTTGTAGCTGTTTGACAAGGGTCAATTCTGGAAGCTATTTAACACCACAGCAAAGTCTGTGGTGACATTCTTCATGTCTCCTTAGATCTCTGCTGTGCATCCTAGAAAGCCAGTCCTTTGATCAGATTTAGTGGCTAACTTTAAACTATTCTCTCCTTCCCTCCCTCCCTCCCTCCCTCCCTCCCTCTCTTCCTTCCTTCCTTCCTTCCTTCCTTCCTTCCTTCCTTCCTTCCTTCCTTCCTTCCTTC
>VWZN01003844.1:239841-256631 GCA_013396955.1 Regulus satrapa
CTTCCTTCCTTCCTTCCTTCGTCTCCCACCTCCTTTCTTCTCTTCCCACCTGCCTGTAACCCAAATAATGAAAAACAACGTATTGATTTTTTTTCATTATAAACAAATAAAGGATGGTTCTGGTTCTTCTCCCTGTGTTTCTGTGCAGTATCTCTGTCATTCATCCCTGCTGTGTGACTTCTGTTTTTCCTTAAGGGAAGCAAGTTATGTGTATATGCAGCAACTATTGCATCTGTCTTCACTGACAATTTTTATTGAAATAAAACACATTTTAGCACAGTAACAATCTTAACATAGAAACAACCCTATAGCAACAGGTGTTTTTATTTGAATGAGAGCATTCTAATATTGATAATATAAAAAGAAACAGAGAAAGTACATGTCTATTTCCCAAGAGTATATTTAGAAGAATGATATACAAGTAGCAATGCAAATACAAATAATGCCCAAAAAGGGATGGAGAAAAGTAAAAAAACTAAAAAAACCAAAACCAAAAAAATCCCACGCAATTGTTTGAATTGTGTACAGCTCATACTACAGTGTTATTTCTCTTGAAGAATTTTATACTGAGTTGATAAAGTTGATGAAGTTTCTTCCCACTTCATAGGATGCATGTACTACACAAATTACTTTATAAGGGATCTCAACTCCATTTACATTGTCATCAGACCTATAAAAATATTGAGCAGAACAACTTTGCTCAGTTTATGTTGAATCATCATACTTCTGAAGGCATAAGATCTCTCCCTGCCTCACCATCACTCGAGTTTATGACCACTTCACAGTATCTGTGCCACATTTTCCCATCTGTAGAGTGGGGATAACAAATTTACCTACTTTCTACAAAACTAATAAAAATAAATAATTTTTTTTAAGCTGGTAAAGACCCTATGAAAACATGTATTGTATTTTGGTGGTAAAATTAAAAAAAAAAAATATATATATCTTTCAGATCCTAACTGCTAAGAGAAGCAAATTATTTCTAGGAGCAAAATATATATTTGTGAGACTGAAGAATCCACATTTGCAACTTTTTTAAAGACGAGTTTGCATGTGGACAGTGCTTGAACTTTGTCTTTTAACTTACAAAAACTTTAGCATTATTCAGTAATTCAGGAAGTGCATCAAAAATAAAGGTGTCAGAGTGAAAATTTCATAGAAGTGGCACAAATATCATTAACCACACCAAAAGTAATGAAGCCAAAATTCTTCAAACCAAGCTTTTCCTGCAGAGAAGATAATGTACAAGGACTAATTTTTTACCCACAGATTATTTTTGAACAGAGATGTTTTCAGTTAAGTTGCCTTTCCAAAATCTGGACAGACTAGGTAAAAATAAGAATTGAATTTGATTTCCAGCTCTGAATTTCCAGCTACTCTCAAGCAGACATATACTGAAATAAGAGGATTTGTTTCTGTAACTCCATTTTGCAGCCTAATGTGCAGTTCAACACACAGTCACAAAAAAGAGCTTTCACTCTTTCTGAAAATATGTCAATGGATAATTTACATGGCAACAAGTTAGCTTCACTTTTCATCTTCAAAGCACTCATCAAGCCTCTGCTGCTAGTGCACTTATATTTGTGACAACTCTCTACTGTAGGCAAAATTGTCCCTCTCAGTTTATTTGTGTCACAGACTGGTCTCTGTGAACTGGGTTTGCGCTGTCAGAAAAGATGAAGCACCCAGAGTGTACCAGCAAAGACAGACCTTACTTGATACCTTAAGATGCTTTTACTTGTTCAAATAATCCTTGTGCAAGACTCACCTGACTTTAAATCTCTGGGCAAACGTAGGGAGTAAAAGTGTTGCTTTGTAAGTCTCCACAAATTACATGTTCACCAAGGTGCAGGTCTTCATTGGCTGGAGACTGTGGTCAGAGTTGAAATTGCTTAAGCAATTGTAATCTTGATTAATATTTGAACTGAATGCACCTCCCTGGCTCCCACTGACCTGGTACTGAGAACTGCATGGGCTCTGGCCATTGGACTGGGGCAAGAAAAGTGAGCCAGCTCCAACTGGAAGTTGGAAACTGCTTAAAGACAAAATGATTCTTTAATGGGAAAATGTGATTTTTCCAAGTAATTTGACCCGAGTGGAAACAAAGCTTGTCAGAGACCATATTACGTGAAAATGTTTGCAGAATGATGTCAGTGTGTTAGCACTGTTAGCAGACAGTTGGGGCTTTATTTACAAAAAGGGCACATTTTCACTGCATGTAGTAGATTCATAAATGAGACTTTCTGTGTACAAATGAGCTCCATGAAAATACAGCCCTTCAATTCTGGGGGAAAAGACATTTTTTGCATAGATGGGACAAATTATTTTGTGGCACTCTGAATGCAGATTATCAAAAGGCCTTCCTTTTGAGTCCGTCTGAGCAAAGGTACAGGGAGAAGAGTGGAGCACAGGCTCAAAGACACTTCCCAAGGATCAGGTGTAGCCTACTGCTCTCATCGTGCCGGCTCAGGTCACAGACACCCTACCAACCCNCTTGGTGCTTATTTAGGGAAATGTGTAAGAAGTAAGGAATGTATGAAGTGATTCGTTCTCAGTTATACTGCTGCGCCTCTGACAGTTTCCACAGCAACCACATCACACAGTCCACTCCATAAGGCAATTGGAAAAAGATGGTTTGTTTGGGTGTTACCAGACCTTCTAGCTCAGTTACATTTTCTGCTGAAGATTAAAAACTCTAACACAGTGTGGACAGGCAGAAAGCACAGGCTGAGGGATTTGGAAGGATGCTTTGAAGAATCTGGGAAGTCTGGAGTCAGTCTGAAGCTTGGAGGCAGGCAGCCAGTCCCCAAAAATATTTGGGTGATTCTCAGCCATCCATGTACACATGAGTGGGAGTCTATGAGTGCAGATTCACACAGGACAGAATTCACAGTGCTGGGTAAGGGGAAGCAGAGGCTACTTGGTCAGCTACTGTCCTGGTCACTTCTTTCAGTGCTCCTACTGTTCTTTGCCTCAAAACTAGAACTAAGGTGCCTGTGGAGGAATTTTTCCAGGAAAATCTTCTCTAAAGCCTTTTAATTTTATGAGCTGGCCCTTGTTCTTTCCTTTGGGAATGAGGAATGAATATTACATGTATCATTTTCAGTTTGCTGCCATCAGTTTCTGTGGAATGAAATAATCCCCTTTTCCCTCTGCTCCAACTATTCTGAAAAGAAATGATATATAATCTGCAGGTGGTCTTTGGGATGGTCCCTTGCTAGTGATTTAATTTTTGTTGCAGTGCAATATATTGCTATTGTTATTTGCACATCTTCAGTAGTAACATGCTAGGAAAATACAGATATTTTTATTAGAACAGGCTGAAGTATCTTAGCATTTGGGAATGATTTGGCTTTATAGTACTTGCTGTTCCACAGGTTCAGTGTACACATGTGCAAGTACATCTCTAACAGAAGGTAAACTGTACTTCTCCAGCATCATTTCCTATGGTCTCCCATACAGGTTCCTATCCTGCACTGTTGACTGGTGTCTGAAGCCTGATGCAGTAGTGCATTAAGTGATGTGACTAACAGCTGTCATGAGTTGTGCTGTAAAGGAAAGTGTGTGTAGCAGATTTAAATCCCTCCTTAACACACATGTATTTCATTTAAAAGTCTGACCAAAAAAATCAGCATGTTCCTACCCTCACTGTTTAATTAGTTCTTATTGTATTCATAACCCATTTCCACTTCATTATTCATAACTGTCAGTTCACTTTTTTCTTTCCTTGTTTAATTAAAATTGTTGAAGAGAAATCAGAGCCAGGCAAGGTTGCCTGATTTCCAGGCTTGGGGACCAAATTCTTACTGCATAGGTCAAGTACAGTATAGGCAGCTGCAGTGAAAGCTGATCTCTAATAATCTACCACAGGCTATGATTAAGGGGAAAAAAAAAAAAAAAGTAAAACTGCCTCTGAACTTCTTTCTCCAACCTAATTTCTTCTTCCTACCTTGGTTTGACTTGTGCCTATTGATGCTGGGGTTCATTGCATCAGAACTGTGTTGGAGAGCCTTGGCTCTCCACTCTCCTCAGATCTTCCTGAAAGACAGTATAACACAACCAAAAGTCAAACCTGCAAAAGACAAAGAGACCAGCACAGCAACCTCTTGGCAGAAATAATGAGCCAACAGGCTTCTGACAAAAGCCAAATCTCTTTACTTGTATCTCTGTGCTTATTGATCTGTGGCACAACACTCATGCAGGAAGTCTACTACCCTGGAGAGAGGACCCTGAAAATCACAGCAGTGATTGCCCAGGAGCTAGCTCTGCTTCACAGGAACCAGCTCTGCTTCACTTCTTTGGTTTGTTTGCCAGGCATTTGGGGAGACCACATCAGGAATACCCAGATGAGATTTCTGCCTGTCTTGTTAAGAGCAGTGGGTGCAGATGCCGGGCTCATGCTGTGCTGATGCCTTAAGTTTAGCTTTCGTATTTTTCAGATTCTGTACTGCCTTAGTGTGTAACTCTGAACTTCATATGAAGTGTTAGTAAGTTCTCTTCAGGGTTTAGTTAGACAAAACAATCCTTTTCCAGCCTGAGAATCAAGGACATCATTGCAGCTTCAGGCCCCAAAAGTGTAAACAACAGCAAATTGAGGAGAGCAGCCTGGGAGGATGTGACTTCCCAACATGAAGCTGTAATTGGACAATTAACCCCAATATGTAAATGCACCAAAACTTATAAAAGTGTAAAAACTTGTGACCAGTCAGCCATCTTGCATCCATCTTGGGTCTATCTTGGGTGGAGCCACAGCTAGACTCTTGTACTGCCCAAGGTGTATCCTTTGAAGGCCTTTTAATAAATAGCTACTTTATTCCTTCAACTCTGCCTAGCCTCTGTTCCACGTCAGCTTCTTTAGGCATTGGTGCCACCAGAGCCTGGGCCTTGGAGATCAGTGGGCAACAGAACAAAGGAGATAGGCAGTACTGAGGCTCTGGGAGCCATGGTGAAAGAGCCTTGGGCTGGGGCAGTTTCCCCACCTTTCATTCACAGCAGGGCACTGAAAGATGTTTCCAGACAGGGCAGCCTGCAAGGTGCTCTACAGAGCAGCCTGCAAGATGCTCTTCATTGTTAATAACAGGATGAGAAGCTGTGAGCAAAGATAGCTCACAGAAAGGGGAGAAAGGCAAGCCCAGCTTCTCAGGGTATCCCCCAGAGAAAGAGGATCTCCTCCTCTGCTAATTCAGAGGAACAATGAGAACAGGTTTGCTGGGGGGCAGATTGCAAGGCTGTATGCAGGGGCTGAGAGGGAGGGAAAATAATGTGCAAAAATACCTGTGGGAGTGGACAACCATTGCTTTGCATGCAGCTCACTCAATGCTCCCAGGGAGCATCTTTGGGCACTTTGCTACCCATTTCCAAATCTGGTTGACTGACCAGTGAAATTGCCTGGACTGTACCACATATTTCTGCAGCAGCTGAGGGAAAGATTTTCTCTCAGCATCTGGTGGAAAACATCCCTAGGGAAGAATCTTTAGCTACTTTCATTTTTGCCTTCTGAAAATCAGAATGTGCCTGGTCCAGTAATGCTGTCCAAGTTTTATTAAGGGATAGAAAGAGTTTATTGCCATAGGAGAGGTTTGAAGGATTTGGGGATGACCAGGATTTACATATTTTATTTTGACTTTGAGCTTCTCAAAACTAACAAGGCTCTAGAGTCGGGGCATTTCTTTGACCTAAAAACAAAACAAAACAAAACAAAAACAAAAACAAACAAACAAAAAAACCTGTTACCATTGTAAAGAGTTAAATTAGGACATTACTTGGCTTGTGCATTTTACAGTGAACATTTGTTTTTGTGCCTTCTGCATTGGGATAATTGGGCCACTGTTAAGGTGCATACTGCTCTTCAGGAAGGACACATAAGCATGTGTTTAAGACCTATGAAATCACCAACCTTTCTTGCCTTTCCTAAATCAACAGGACTTAAGCATGTGCCTAAAGTGCTTTTTTCCGAAATGGGGCCTTAAAGAGCTGAGTTAGCTTATCCACCTTCCTATTTAAAAGATGGATGTGGAAAATTTCCCAGATTATACATCTGCTCTTCCAATTTACATTGCGGAGGGTAAGGCTGAGTACAGAGGGAGCAGAAACAGGGAAGGAAAAGTAAAAACAATCCTGAACTAGTTGCCTGGCAAAAAAGAAAGTGAACCAGCTGCCTGACAGATTGGAAGGGCTGCATACTGTGTGCACTGTGGCAGGGCCATCTGCACACCAGGCTTGCACCAGGTGCTGTATTTAGAATAGAAGGAGAGAGCCTGTAGAGAGAAAGCAAACCAGTTTACAGTCAAAGAGTGTCTAATTTTTCAGTCTAACCTTGAAGTTTGGCCTCTATCTGCTACATTCCTTGTTTTTACCCTTCAAACTGTTGTAATGGTAAGAGCCACAGAGGGGAAAAATAGGTTGAGGAAAGCTTCTGCCTTGGTTATGCTTTTTCTTCCCAGTACTGTGTTTTAGCAAAGCATGGAAGCCCAATGAGAACTCCCGGTATTTGCAGATGTGAAATTTGGGGTGCCCCACACACAAAAAGATTATTCTGCCACAAATCCAGCCTTCTTGGAGGAGTGACACTTCCCAGGAGTGGCAATGCAGTTCAGGTGTGAGGAGCAGCCACAGCTCTGTGCCTGTGATTGTGCACTCAGTGCCCACAGCCTTCACCTTGGTCCCCTGTATAGGGAGCCTTCATTCACTGCACCCATGCCACCTGCAGTGCTCCCTGCACTGGTAGAGAGGGAGGACCTGTTTGCTCCAGCCGTCACACCACTGTGTGGGTCAGCCTCTAGTGAACAAGACACCATAGACACCATCTGTGATCCTCCGGCTTTGACCCTGGTGTGCTTCTCATCCCAGATAGTTCCAGTGAAAGCTTTTGTTTTTAACTTTCACTGTATTTCTACCCCCCTTCCTGAAAGTCTACTTTCAACGCGATGAGGATTTGGTCAGTTTTCACTGGGGCTGAGACAAAATAACATGGGGACCAATCCCAATTATGCCATAGTCAGTCTGAGTTCAATGCAGCCTGACAGGGTAAAATTTAGTGACCCAGAGTATGAATAAGAATGACACTCTGACAACTCCTCTGCCCTTAAGCCTGGGGAATTTATGAGCCTTATCTGGCTAGGCCATCCTTCTCTTCCTTTACTTGTGCTTTACTTCCTTCCTATATGTTTTAAAACTTTATCTGAACCTAGGCTGTTCTTTATATCACATACTCCCTCTTTGATTTCAAAGATGGAAGGGAAGTTATTTAAAAATAGTCTCTATCATAGCGTTCTGGCAATTAGGCACGGAGTTAGACCTCGTAAGTACATCTGTGACTCTGAGGGAGGTCAGTATAGTTTAACTTTTGAGGCAGAGAAGAAAATCAAACAGTTTTGCCATTTATCTGGTGAGACTCAGAGGCCCCTTTGTATGATTTCTTCATTTTGTTGTGCAGTTTAGGATTTTGTATTCAGATTTTCATTTACTCTGACAATGTAGTAGGTATAAAATGGAATTCCAGGGAAGAGCACTCAGTGCTGACAGGGCTGGGTGGCTGGCTGTCCTGCTGTGGCTGCATTTATACAGTTCCCTAAGAGTGACTAGAGCATTGCTCTGAAGACACTTATCTTTTTGAAGCTGCGATTAAACTGCCAATTGGATCTCTTATTAATACCAGTTAGTCTCTTATTGCTCTCTTTTAATTCTGCTGACTATGCACTGAGGCTGACTTAATTTTTGATGCAGTAGAAATCAATGAAATAAAGAACGTGGTTCTCCATCCTTTGCATTTGCAGTAGCAATGGGTTGTGGAGGAGTCAGCAATTTCTTTTTTTTTTTTTTAATTTTTTGACTTTTACACCCCAAACATGTCACTTGGGAGGGTTCAAGCCAAGCTTTGCCCATAGTATACGATGAATCAGGTCATCTTTTGTGCTTCCGTTTCTCATCTGCAACATAACATTAAGTGCTTTGCAATCAAAGATTGAAAAGCTTCATAAAGCAGACATAGATTATGACTACTTTGCACATGGCACAAGCAGAGAAGAATCAGTCCCAGGGTAACAGTGGAGGTGCAAACAACACATGGCTGTCTGTATGTCATTAGCACTCCCCAGAGCCTCTGGTACTCCCAAAGCTCATAAATGGCAGCATGAATGTTTCAAAAGTAACTTTTTTTAAAATGTAAAAGGCTACTTTAATTAAGTGAACATATCTTTTCTCTTAGATCATAATGTTGGATCTCAGTATGCTGGGAATTCAGAAGCATTTAAAATAATTTTTTAAAATAAAGAGGGAGTATGAGGTTCTTTTATAGCTGGCAATTTTACAGGCTTCTTATATTAAACCAGATTTTAATTTTTTAGAAGCAAGCTGAAAAGCTTTTGTAATAAGATATTAAAAAGTGTCTAGCATGCTAGATCATCAATAGCAATGCTTGAATGCAGACTTTCAGACTTTGGAAAAAAAAACCAAAAAACAGTGTAGATTTATATATTAAGCTGCTTCATCTGCTCCTTTTTGTTTGACAGAACAGGATCTTGCAAAAATAAAGCTATTGTGTGTCAATTTATTATTCTGTCTGAATAATAAATAGAAAAATTGGTCTTACTTTTTCATTGTTTAATCTACTGCCATCCCCAGTGCAAAGATGATGAGAGCTTGGGCTTGTGGTGTAGGCTCAGTCTGAGATGGCACAGTGGCTTACAGAAAACAAGGGAGAGCAGAGTGGTTGTCTGGTGCCATGGTATGGTAGCTGTGGGTTGGCAGACCCAGCTCCCCATGTTGGTGGTCTCCTAGGGCTAGGACAGCACCAAGTGGCCAGGCTGCCAGAGTGGCACCCAGCACAGGGCAGGCCCTGCACATGGCTTTGCTCAGTTATGGCATCAGCTTGGAATATCTTAGGAACCAGAAAAATTCCACTTTGGCACCACTTCGTAGCTCCTTTCCTTCCAAGTTTAGAAGATCTGCTGCTGCCAGTCCCCTAAAAATAATAATGATGAAGATGCATGTTTCTTTGTCTCCTACTGGAACCACATGGTAGCCATTTCTGTCTTTCACTGAACCACTGAATAACATGAGAAAAGATCCTCTTGTTGCAGGCCTTGTCATTTGCATTTGCTTTCCTAATATTTATCTGCTTGTAAGTTGTCAAACTGCATCTTCTTTGTGAAAACCTGGGAAGTATACATGGACTCTGGATACAACATTTCTTTGGGCTTCCCTAATGCATCAGAATTCAGGTCAGTACAACACACAGACAGGAGTGTTAAATTAACAATGTTATAGTGTTTATATTTTTCAGGAGACCAGGAGAAGTAAGAAGCTTTTCAAGGTGGGTCTGATTTCCAGATTTATTTTAGCTAAACAGTCTTCCTGTGTGTTCAGGATGCTCTCAATTGTGTATGGAAAATAAGGTGATTTATTTAGTGCCTATATTGACCTGGCAAAAATCTTGTAATTATGCAGTCCAATTTTAAGAGATTTCTTAATACCTACTGTTGAGATGTCCAGAGACCTCTCACTATAGACACCAAGAAATTAAAAACAGATTTGGATTATCCTGAAGGCTCTTGTTTCCCATATCATTGCTCCCCTAAGTGTAGCTTCCCATCATGTTCCTCCCTCCTTCATCAAGAGAGGCTTATGAATCATGATGCCTGGGGCCTCTTTAAAGCTTGAACATAAACTTCAGGGAAGTTCATGCCTGTCTCTTGCTGTCATCTTCAGTCATCAGTGCTTGCTGGTCACTGCCCATCTCAAAGCTACTGCAGTGGCTCAATTTAAGAGAGCAGTGACACTGCCTAGATAGGAACCCGTTTGCGTTATGTATTTGCTGAACAGCTCTGAAGAAGCTCATTTATAAAAGTCAGCATATTAGTAAATTGTAGCTAGTTCACAAATAATGACAGAAAGAAGTTGGATCTGCAAGTCACTACAAATTATTTACTGTGTCCAGATTAATTTGCAACAATGGGCTTGGGTGCAAAAAATCTTGAACTTTTGCCAGAAGTCCCTTATTTTGTTGTTAACAGTTACATCTGGTGCTCCTTTCTTCTATTGCTACACAAATCTATTTAATCCCTAGAATGTGTTCCCAATTTGATTGTATTTACATATATGTCTATAGCTTTACTGAAAATACCAACCTTACTCTTCATCATATTTCTATGCTGTGTTAGGGTTTTGTTTGGATAATGTCACTTCTCTTGTGCCTAGAAAATTTGGCTTCCTCTTTGTTTTTTTGGTTTTTTTTTTGTTTGTTTGTTTTTTTTTGGTTTTTTTTGTAATTCTCTTTTCAGTCTACTAAGAGAAACAAGGATGTTGGCTTGCCATGTTTAATTCAGATGAAGACTCAGTATGAAAAAATGTACATGAGATTTTGTATTATGATTGAAGTAGGTTCAAGCCATGACAGGAAAATAATGACTAATCACAGCTGGTAGTGAAAAAATCCACCAAGATTCTGGAGCAGACATGTAACTTTATACAACTGATGGGTTTTTTCCCATGTTTTACCACAGAGATTATGAGGTAAAAGTAGATTAATATTTAAAAGATATTATCAACATTTTTTCACATTAGAAATCAACATATTATACTACATCCCATTCCCTTGAAGTTTAAATAGGAACTCAGAGTTTTTCAAACTCAAAAGAAGTCATCCTGTTCATCCTGTTCAACCGCAGGATGAACAGATCTGTTTCATCAATTTACTATGGACATCCACTTGATTTAGTTGAAATAACACTTATAAAGTAATAAATGTTTAGAGAGAATGTTTAATGAACCAAGTCTATTACTTACTGAAAAATCATTGAAATTGAAAGCCACATATATTTACATAATGTATGTGGCATCTGAAAGAAATCCAAAGAATCTTGTTATTAATTTCCTGTGTTGTTTACATGTGTTAAAGCTATGTTTATTCCAGAAGAATCACTCACCAAGACTGATAGAAATCAAAGTGCAAACTTGTTTATTTTTCTCAGCAACTTATTAAGAACAGCAGAAGTTTCTTCTGTTAAATAGATGATATGCAACAGACATAGATAATTTTCATCAAATATATACACAATAAATGAGAAAACAAAGCAAAGAAATGCGCAGCCAAGGGAGTTTTTTATTAAACTAGATGAAATAAAAAAATTAAATACCATTTTTGCAATCTTGATTTTTTTCTATTAATTCCAAAATGTATTGAAGAAGTCACAACACAATTTACAGTTTAATATTTAGTGTATGTTTCAATAACAAAATCCTTGTACAATGAAGCACAATCAAGATAATAGAAACATCAAATGTTTCATTATGCTTTCTTAAGAACACATGAATTAAAAAATGAAAAACAGTGTAGTTTATAAAGTCTTTTTTTAGAGCTGGAAAGGAGCATGTATTTTTAAGACAAGTTATGATATGTTAAAATAATTTCTCATTTTTCACATTTGGTGTGAAAATTATCCTGCATATTTCTTAACCTTAGACCATCTTCCCTTAGTTTTAGCTTGACTGTAGAAAGCATCTGGCTTTTTAAAACCAGATATGAAGGAAGTTATTCATGTCCTTTCCAGTCCTAAATCCTCAGTCCTTAGGTCTGCAGAATCTTCCTTGAAGGGAGTTTTGCTATAGACTAAATGCAACAGTGAAGGACTGGTTTGATCCACTTGTGGGTCTGGAACAAAAAATGTCATTATTATAAGAAGGAGAATAAGGAGTGTCTTGGCTTTTCCAATGGTGCATAATGTAAGCCTTGGAACCAGCACTTGCTTGTTTTAGTAAAGGCAGATACGGCCAGGATTGAATCCTTGAAGAATGAGTCTTCTAACACCGGATTATATTTGTGTTTTACTGTGTTATGTGGAATCCCTCTTTTCTTCATTCTCTGCTAAGTGTTTCTGCATTTGGAGTTTGTCTTGCAACAACTCAGATACTCTGACAATTTAAGGATTGAGTCCTCACACCACCAATGTAAGTGCAACAATCCCTCTGCTACCAAGGGGCTGGCCAAGCGCTCCAGTCTCTGCACGTGCAAATGAGACATGGTGGGGGTGATGCGCCCACCCTCCCTGGAGAGCTGGTAAGCATGGAGCTCTGCTCCCAGTGAGAAATAAGGAATTCAGTCCTGCCTGGGGTGCACAAGCCAGAGCAAGCTTCAGAGCAGAGGCACAGGGGCTCCAGATCCCTGCGGGGGCTGTGTGTGCCTCCTTGGAGCAGTCTCTGTGGTACCCCTCTGCAGACGGAGCAGACTCACAGTTTTCAGCCCTACTGCCCTTCAAACCCAGCCCTGCTGTAGGAGGTTTAACACTTACTTAATGAGGACTATGTGTGTGCATACATATGGATGTGTGTATATCTGTCTACACATAAACGCAATATAAATTAACTAAACATGTTACTAGGATACATGTGGAAAACCACATCCAAACAAAGAATCCAATATGGAAAAAGCTATTAAAAGATCCCAGAATTTTAGCTTGTTGTGTAGAGAAACAAATATGATTACAGGATACCAATTTTACATTTTGTTTTTTTCCTAGTGGCATTTACAAGACATGCTGCCTTCTGGGGTAAAAGAAAAGATTGCAAATGAACAAAGCAATTCTAATATTTGCAAACAACATGATGCTCATAAGTTAATTGCCCACCTCAGGAAAACCTGGTTATGAGTTCCATGGTTAAAATTACGTGTAGCGGCATTTTTTAAAATGCTCAAGAGGACTCAACAGGACTGTGAGCTCTGCCCATAG
This sequence comes from Regulus satrapa, assembly GCA_013396955.1. Classification (NCBI taxonomy): domain Eukaryota; kingdom Metazoa; phylum Chordata; class Aves; order Passeriformes; family Regulidae; genus Regulus; species Regulus satrapa. Next base: position 252,567 of record VWZN01003844.1, read on the forward strand.
AGCTTTTGAAAGAAAAGCAGGAAAGAGCAATTTTTGTGCTAAAGGTGAGAATACTCTCACACAAACTTAGTACTGAAAGATGAAGATAGACATGAAGTTTACAATCTCCTTTTCATCCAAGTTTTCATTTAGACTGACTAGTTAGCCTAAATAATTTTATTTCTTCCTCTTAAATACAAAGACCCTTATGCCTCCTGTACTACTTCACCCAAACTCTGCACTCTACATCTAAAGCTGTGAAGACACCCAATCAGCCAAGGAATCAGAACTGTGCAAGCCAGGCTTCTATAGGAAGAAAGATCTGGGCAGTTAAAGCCATTTTTAAAAAGAAAAATGTGTTGCAAATGTAGACTCTTAGCACTAACTGATACAGGCCTGTGACTTCCCTGGGCACTGCACCTGGCCCCTGTCCTATGCCTCACATGACAAGATGTTCTAAGATATTCAGGCTAGTAATGTGCAATTTTTCTGGGCTACTCCAGATGCACTGCCTCCAGACACTCTGAAGTGTCAGGGCACGTAATTAAGTGTTAATTTAAATGGCACTAGTCACGTAACTAAAAGTATATGGTTTGGGGTTTTTTTCCTAGTCATGATTTGCCAAACAGGAATTCCTCTTGGAACTGACTTTGAAGTTACTAACAAGCCTCCCATTGGGTTTAATGCAAACAGAATCACTCCTCAATGGAGTTTTTAGTGGAGCAGAGAAAAACATTTTTCCTGTTAAAAGATTTTCCTATTAGTACAAACACATAAAAGACTTCTCAAAGTTATAGTGTTAAATATTTTAATGTCTTGCCAAACCTCATCAATTCTCATTGTTTAGCAAAAATGGCACTGACATATTGAGTTGCTAGCTACGGCATTTTCTGCATATTAAGATCAATAATATGCTTTACAAGAAATAAAGGACTGTCTAACAAAAAAAGTCTTTTAAGAGTCAGGACAATCCCAACTGCTGTGATCATAAATTATGTGGTTATTTTTATGGGCATGGGGTAGGGGTTGATTTAGGCCTTGGGCACATGAACCATACTTCTCCCACTTCCTTTCCTTACCAGAAATTGTACTTCCCATAACATCCCCTTATCATCAGCTCTCTGAATTCTAGTTGTGATTGCCAGTGTAAGGCACTAAGTTTTCTGTTTTAACATCAACCCTGAGTTCTTAAAATATTTATTGTAATAAATGTCTTTGACAGGCTTTAGTGAGAGAAGGAAGGATTTGGTTCAGAAGGAAGATTTATTTTCAATTTGATTGGGTCACAGATTAGGTTCAAGTGTCTCAAAAGTTGTGCTTTTTGGACCTTACTCTCTACTTCCTATTCAGGTAGTCTTAGCAGATATTAGATGCATAGGTCTGGGGCTCTGAGCTTCTTCATTCTAAGTTATGCAGATGTACATTCAAAGGCCCCTTATGCTGAGTTTGTCCTGGCTCCACACAGATTGTGCATGAGGCCAGACTAAACTGCAAGTACTGTTTTTTTTTTCACATGTTAAGGGCAATATGAGCTCTGAAGAGGGAGCTTAGGGAGGATGAGGAGCCATGACTAGGACATGGCAACATCTGTGGGTGGCAGAGGAGACAGCTGCAGAGAGCCTGCAAGATTCATCCTCGAGGACAGGCGCCTGGTATGTGTGCACTCCCTGGGCACTCCAGCTGCAGTTAGCTCATGTCAACGATGCCTCCATAAGTGGCATCCTGCTCTGGTGCTTTTGAGGGCATGCATTTCCAGCCACATGGGCATGCATCTATGCACTGTCCTTACCCAGGACCAAAACATCCATCACCACTTGATGCAACCCAAAGAAAGCAGTCCAGTTTGGACCTTTTTCAAAACATTGGCTGCTTCTGACAGGCATATCAGAGGCTTAAAAACCATCCCTTCTTTTTTCCCTTGGGAACAAAATCTTCCATCACTTTCCTGCACTTTCCTTTCACTTGCCTAGGTCTGCCAATAATGTCTGCCCATCTCAATGACTTTTAGTCTTTTCTTGCATTGAGGTGATGGAAAATAAATCTTTTTCATCTGAAACTAAAAAATACTTTTTTCATATGTAGATATGAGACTCTGGGGGCCTTACTCAGTTCCTTAGGGAGGTTAAACTTCTACTTCTCACTCTCTGTAACAATATACTGATGTCTGGTACTTCTACTGGGTAGAAGCTGTTTTGGTGTTGCCACAAAAGGGAAAAGGGACTGAATCATCAATCATGATATGGAGATTACTGCAGTGTCAAGAGAAAGAAAGGTATTTTTTATCCCTGATATTGTGTAAGCTGCACACTGTGATTATGGAAAATGTGGCTGTGAATTCCCCAAAGCAGGGAGATGAAGAAGATGGACATAACTCTTTCAATACTTGCATGACTAACAACATGCTCTGAGAAATGGCGCTGCTGGTGCCACTGTGTTTCATGCAGATCCCTGTTTGTGTGAGCATGGGTTACATGTGTACTGCCAGAACAGGCTTCTTCAGGGAGGAGACACTCTTTTTGTCTGCGAGTCCTGATGGGATTAGGTGTGAGATATGCACTTAGCCCTGTCAAGACCAAAAGGCTTCAGTGCATGTGTGGAGCAGAACTTCAGGCATCATAGTGGCTTCCCTGGTGCTGGGGGAGTTACTTGGTTAAGACATGATGATATGAAAAAGAGTCTAAATTTAAACACCAGATTTCTACCCAATCCCCAGTGTTTTGTTTGTGAGCTGGGCTTGTGTCCCAGCTAAGTAATAGGAGCTTCCTACGTATAGACGGTATGAAGAATTGCAGTGACTCTTTCTAAATGCCGTGTCTTGGAATCTCTGCAAAAACATAAAGTTTTACTCTATATTTCTTATGGTAATGAGAAATGAGTATACATATACATATGTAGCATATATTGTAGTGTACTGCAGTATGTTGAGGCACACAGATTGCTCTTTTTTTTTTTAACCTCTCAGTATAACATGGTGTGAATTAATGAAATTTTTTAAAAAATATATAGAAGCAAATAGCCATTAAAATGTGTAGCAAAATCCCAGTTTCCTCCTGAATCAAAACTTTATTTAAATTGTTACCCAAAATGTTTATAAGATTTTTTTTTTTTTTGATCCTCATGCAGAACCAAGTGGTCTTAATTCTATTTACCATCTCCTATCTGCTCTCCAACACTAGAGCCATAAAATCCTTCTCCACCTCCCATTACAACCAAAGTCAGATGACTCCATGTCTGTGACTCCAGACCTTGGCAGATCATTGGACAAGTCACTTGCAATCATTAAGCAGGAGTAAAGAAATATCCATCAGATTCTCGGACTTCAGGTAGAGATATTTGCTGTGTTTGGCTAAACTAGACATTGGCTGGAGGGATGTAGATGCAAAGAAGGTGAGATATTAATTGCAAGGGATGAGTTTGGAAGTGGGCTTTGGGTTGACACCTAATTTGTACAAGAAGGTAGTAGAAGATGAGTTAAATCTGCAGAGGCCCAAAAAGATAATCAAAACCACCCTTGAATGACAATGGCTACTAATTTGCAGCAAGTCACTGTATCCCCATGGATGAAATGGGCAGCTCCCCAGGCCCACTTTGAGAAGCTGTATGTATGTTGTATGTATTCTCAGCTCATCTCTATAGGTCTCTACCACTTCTTTATGGTCCCATGAGGGTTCTGGGAAGCCAGGTCTGATAAGGCAGAAAAACTCCAGAAAACAGGTTTTGACAGAAAAGTCTTGCGAGCCTCCCATGTGTTCTCCACATTGTCTATTGCGTGCCCTTTGATGTCGGGTTTGGCTCATGGGAAGGCATGAGGCCAGATTCTTATCCTGTGATGGGCGGTGCCAGCCCCACACACCCATTGCAATGACAGATGACACCATACAACCTCAGGTGAGAAACCCATTCCCAGCACACAAGGCGGCCTTTTACACTTTCCCCTTCCTTTTTCTTACCCTTTTTCTCACTCTTTTTTTTTTCTTTTATTTTTATTTCCCTTTAAATTTTTTCTTTCTTTTGGCATTTTAATTTTTTTTCCTCTTCTTGTAATTTTTCTTTTTTTCTTCTTTCTTCTCTCTTTTTTTTTTTTTT
>VWZN01003844.1:289948-337974 GCA_013396955.1 Regulus satrapa
TTTTTTTCCAACGTTTGTTCTGAAGGCACTAGTTTTTCAGCCGCAGGGATTTTCCCCGAACCCTGCCTTGTCCCCTCATGATGGGGTCACAGACCAGGCAGGCTGTCCCGAAGCAGGGCAGTCCGAGTAGTTGGTTTGATCTGTGGCACTCACTCCCTCTCTCTCTGTTAAACTGCTCTTATGATTTGTTATATTTTCCACAGCTGATTATTCTTGTTTGACTGTTGTACAGAGCCGCTTTAAATCTTCATCAGGAAGAATAAAAGTTAGAACTCTTTGGCCAGATTCTTGCAGACTTGTGCATCTGGGTCACTGCAGAATGACCCCTCTGTGCACACAAGGTCTTGATAAGCCTCTTGCTGTGGCTTGGGGTGGTGGCATCAGCACAGATCTGAGCTAATTCAATTATGTCTGAAAACCAGATGGTAACAGAGAAGAATTTGGTGTTTATGAACTAAGCTGCGATATTTGCTTTGATATAAACCTATGAGAATATTTTATGATGGAGGGGAACAGTGTAACACAAAAAGGAAATATTACAATAAATCTCTTTTTATGGATTCTCTTTAGCAGCAAAACACAAGGATTCAATGGTTTTATGACTCAACTATTTTGCAGGTACATCTAAAGACACCTACATAGAAAAGAATAACCCATATTCCCCCTCCCAGTCCCCCTGGAAATAGAATTCCAACCCTGTGCCCCTCAGTTGAATGACGAAATTCCCTGAGATTTTCATGGCAGCAATGCTGGCACAAAAGTTTACATCTGACCACTGCATGGATATGCTTTGATTATTTATGGTGCCACTGGCATTGCCCTTTCATAGTTTACTGATAGAAAAAACTTTTAGTCAGAAATAATGCTCCATGTTCCATCTCAGAATGAGCCCATTAGACTGTTTTCTTTCTAGTTACTCTAATACTATTAAGATTTGAGAAAATCGATGCATCCATCCAGAGCTAAACTACAGCTTTAATTTTGAAGGGACTTTCTTTTTTTTTTTAATTGTTTTTAGGAATGTTTCACATGCTAAGATAAAGAGAGGTATTTCAGGGAGAGGATTTCCAAGTGGTAAAGAATTTTCTTGAAGTAAGTGCAGGTTCTGCACTTCGAGCATTTAAGCCCAATAAATTTTTTTCAGAATCATGTTCCACTGTTAAAAAAAAACCCTAAAATTAATGCACCCTCAAATGGTTTTGTGTAATGCAAACATATTTTCATCTAAAGTACTAAGCATATTTTAAAATCTGTTTTAATGCCTTGTTTTCATTCTTATCACCAAGTCCTGACATTGCTTGCCCTGAATGCCTAGGTTAAGTCACCTAGAGATCAAGAAATACCTGGTAGGTCCAATGGTCTGCTACTGGGTTGCAGTGATTTGGAAGTGTAGATTTTGAAACACTTGCTTCACATATTGCACAATGCCAAGCTTTTCCTATTTCAGCATGCACACATGCACTCAGTATGGCACCCTAAGAGACTGGCCACTTGAAGCCTATTAGCTATGAAAGCAGAATGCAGATGCAGCCTATGCACTTAAGTATATTCTTCTCAAATAAGTCCTTTTAGTTGATTTTTTTCCCATATACAGCAGAATGAAATTCATACTGCATTTTTTTCCCGTGTGCATATTTTTTAAATTAAATTTTAATTTTTAAAAATTTTAATAAAACAGGCAGGTAGGTTCAGAGCAATAATTTTATTAAGAATGGTTGTAGAGCAATCAGTTCAGATATGTTGATCCAAATAATGTGTGGAACAATATTTACAAAAGACATGCATGGAAAAAAAAAATCACAAAACCTCACAAATACAAACAGCATCAGTACAAGTTATTTTGCTTAAGCCAGGTTTTCATCAGAGTGGTACCTATTTGTATGAACTGAAGTTTTGAACGTGACTACTGTTGGCAGAAAAAATTTGTACATAGTCAAGCTAGCTTACCTACCATTTCCAGTTTTTCCTAGGGAGGCTGACCACAGTGCAGGTTGGCTTTACTGTTTTTCACTGAGAAGAGCAGCTTGGATTGAGCTCCATTCTGTTGCACTAAAGGACTGCAAGCACTTTTTTTGCAGTCTCTTCAAGGACAGCTACACTAGCCTGCAGTCCACAATATTGGACAGGGGAGTGGGAAAAATGAGCATTGCACATGCATACACCTTTTTCTACCTGGAGTCCAGGGCCTCTGCCATGCATACCCTGGAGTCCACAAAGGGCTTTCCCTCACTCCATTTGTGCACTATTTATAAAGATATGTCCTAGCTTGTAAAAAAAGTACATGCCCATTTTGTGTGATATGTGCATGCACACATCTGGGTTGCATGTGTGGAAAAGTAAAGGCCCACACTACAAAAATTTTTACATGTACATTTTTCCAAGTATGGGTCTATGGGTCTATAATATGGCATATCTACAGTGCAGAAAATGTCATTCTTCTGCACAGGAGGATATATTAAGAAGTTTTCAAAGAAAAAACAAAGCAGAATTGTTCTTGGTAGCACAGTTAGTAGAAGTTTATTTCTCCTGATTGCTCCTGATGTTTTCTGCAAACTCACTATGATGGAGTATTACTCCTAAACAGCAACATGCACTCAGTGATCAGAACATTTCAGATATTCATTTCTATAGGCTGATGTTATTAAAATTAAAAACATCTGCCTTGAGGAATGAAGATTTTCTGGATGTAAATACTTCCCTACTCCCACAGTAGTTTCAGCTACTCAGGAAAACAAAACGTAATGCTAAACAGTTGTATTGTTTGACACAGAAGCAAATTGAACAATGTTGCTCTTAATGTTGTTGCTGTTCAGTAGACAATTGAAATTGGCTAAAGGCTTTCATCTGGGAACACTTTTCTAATACCTCTGTAGGTAATGGGAGTCCTATTGCCCTGCATACTGGGCAAGGTTCACCCCCATTTTGCCAAAACAGCTCCTGAAGAGAGGAGTTTGTGCCTGCAATAGGTTTTTAAGTGCTTGTCTGTTATCAGTTCACTGACACAGTTTTGCAGCTGAGGATAGCAGAGAACGGAGCCCCAGCTGCCTGTGTTTCAGACACTATCACCTAATCCTGATTAAGGGCACCGTGGGTTAGAAATTCCTCCACAAAGCCACGCAAGAGAAAACTCCTCCCTTTCACACACCCCTTAAAAATCACTGGGTGTATTTGTGATAATTGTGTCAGCTTCTCTTACACTGAAGTGTGCTGCACATGCTTGTTTAAGAATGAATAATGATGCGTATTGACTACCACACAGTACATTGAGTGTTCATGACATAAGTGCCATCAATATCCAAGGTCGAGTTGTGTGGTATTTCCATAAGGTATTTTGTCACTTTTGCCAATCAGGCTGATGCTAAATAGAGAAAAAATCACCAAACAGGGAGTTGAAAATGGTAAGTATTGATTCTGTTGATGTGGGAATAAAGAAAAATGGAAGATAATCCCGGGGAAGACATTTCCCTAAACTACACATAGTTGGTGCATGACTAAGAAAGCACTGTGTGACATAGAAGTGCGCATGGTGCTACCCAGAATGACAGCAGGTAATGTCGTTTACTTACTCAGATTCCTTAGAAATCTGCCACTGGGTAAATCTGGGGGCATCTGAAATTCTGTATAAGTGGAGACTTAGACAAAACATATGCTAGTGTAAACTAAAGAAAAAATCCCAAATACCTCAATGCCTATCTATCTTTTAAAAAAAGGGTTCAAATACTTTTGTGGCTTGTGAAGGGTTGGTTCTTTCTTTGGATAGTGTATAAGAGAGTATGGAGAGTAGATTCTTTTCTAGTGGTCTGGAAGACATCCAGGCCATTTAAAATCCTGACTGTCACTACAACTTCCCTTGGTTGCTGGCAGGAGGAAATCTGATATTTGTAGAGTAGATGCTATGAACCTATTTATAAGGAGAAACCAGGACTTTAAAATTTTATATTGTTTATTTCCTATAAAAACTGATAAACACACAAACCTGTATATATACATGTAGGAATCTGAAAAAATCCTAACTCAGTATCCAGACATTTCCTTTTAGTATTTTCATCTTGACCAGTGTTCTAGTTCAAAAGACATGTTAGGATCTGGCAGGACTAGCAATATTTGCAAACCATACAGCTCATGAAAAACATCTGATGCTTCTTCCTTGGGATTCTCATGGATCATTGTCTTTGTGGAAGCAAGTGCCCTTGCTCCATCTGGCCACATGGAGTTTCACTTAGTAACATTTGCATGGAGTATTTCAGATACCAGTCACTGTAGAAATCTAAATGATTCATGCCTTCAAAACTGCAGATTAAAATAATGAGAAAAAAAATTAAAATCCATATGCTCTGACTTGAAGGAAATGTTTATGGAACAGCTGATCATGAGACAAATTTATTTCTTATATTTATGTCTATGAACACCGGCTGCTTTTCTTGTCTGGACTAAGAAGTGTTGCCAGTGGACTATAAGCTAGACACTTACTCTGAAGTTGGGTGATCCACATTTTTCTTCCTTGATATATGAAGAACAGAACAAGAACTGCTAGGCAAAACTCCACTGTTGAAATCTAGAGATAGGTCTGAAGCAGCAGATGGACACAGAGATTCATTGTAGTCATGGGGATGCTATCTAGGAGGATAGATTCAATTAAAAAAAAGCCACCAAAAAAATCCCAAACCAAAACAAACAAACCTAGATACAATTAAAAAAAAAGGGTTTTTTTAGTGACTTAAAAATACTGGAATTAAAACTATTATTCAACTAGATTAAATGAAGCAGAAATTTGCTTTCAGGTTTTAGAGCCAAGAATGTTCTTTGTGCCTCTATCCAATTCTATGCTCTATGTACCCTGTGCTGTTTACACAAGGACTATCTTGTTTATTTTACAGATATTATGCTTCATAGAAACTAATCAAAGGAATATTTCATTTTTTATGACAAAAAGAGGATGTTGAATTGCTCAAGTTACTTTTATACAACATTCTTGGGTTTGTGATAGTGTGATATTTAATAAAGTGTTTATAAAGTCAGATATAATAGTTTATCAGATCTTGGGCAGTCATAATAACAAAACTGCCCTTATCCCAAGTATTATGTACTGTACTTTGTAATTTACAATGCAGCACTTGCTAAATTACTTCATAAACCAAAAAAGTTGCCTACTAAGGAATTAATGTTATAAGAACTAAGAAATATTTTCCTAAATATTTTTTCTGTTACTTAGTCTCCATACAAGTCTTTAGTAATAATTTGAATGCAGACAAACATTGCACTCCCTGTAGCACACAACACATAAATGCCATGAGATATTTTCCTACAGTACAATCTATTTAAATTTTCAGTGGAAGACCCATTTCAGCTTAAAATACTACATGTCCAAAATGCTATGTTGCACAAACAATTGGAAAAAGGGAAGGGAAAAGACCAAAAGAAAATGGAAGATTTTACTGTGGGATTCCAATGGAACAATTCAAGTGGGAGTTAATAGTTTATGAGACCATGAATAGACAATGGAGCCTTTCATTTCTGTGTTGCTAGTCCAAGTCTTCACCAAGTTATGTCAAGCCTGTTTGGTGGATTTGCTGTAAAGAGCATGTGTACAGGCTTCTTGAGCAGGAAACAGTCTGTACCAATGAGTTCAGTCTTCCTCTCTGCTGAAGGACCTACCCTGAGAAATCCTTCTGGGAAACTGCAGAAGACCTGGGTATGCATCCCAACCTAACACTAGCCTCTCCCCCCCTTCCTCAAATTTCAGTCTTGAAAAGCACACTCTGTGTGCTGTCACATGAAAATGAAAGCGAAGATAGACATTTACAAGCAGAGAACAGTTATTTGTAAGTCATGAATGATTTTTGGTCTGCAAATAGACCACTGTCTTCTTGATAATCTAACACTTTCTTAATCCTGTAACACTCAATACTGTAAGCAGTTTCTGCAGTTATTCCTGACATGCATTTCTAAATAAAAAAACATTCTTACAGTAACTATGAAGCCATAATCCTTCACTTTCTATACAGTTTTCACTTTACCTTCTGTATAGTTAAGACAGAAAAGTATAATTCATATTTACATTGCTAATTGTGCCATTTCTATGCAGCATGAATAAACATCAAATTCACATACCCCTGTAAGCAGGTATATCTTCTATCTGGGAAAATTTAGACCTTGTATTTCTAACAAGCAGTCTAAGTGTACAAAAATGGCATCACTCTCTTAAAAAAAGGTGAATTTAAATTCTTGATCCACCTTTGATCTGACCAAATTGCAGAAATTACATTATGCTGGAGTTTTCTCTCACAAAAGAAATCAACAAGGATTAAGGACTTCCTTATAAGTCTAAGAATTTCTTGTCAAACTGCAAGAAATTCAGGAAGGATGAGTGATTTTTCTCCTTATTTCTAGTTTTAGAGAAGATGTATGGCAACGCAAGGTAATTATTTGATATCGAAGAGAAGGAGCTGGGAAAGGTAAGGGTTTGTAGTTGAACATGACACAGGTAGATAAACATTTTTCACTCACAAGACTTGATAAAGCATATTCCTAAAGGGTTTTGTGAGAAACCATGAAATACATCAGATCTATTGAATGATTTTTAGAAAGCAAGAATTGCACTCAAGATTCTATCAGGATGAGGAGTCAAATACTTGATTTTTTGCAACACTTCCATGGATTCATGTCACACTGTTACCAGCAGATAGACTGCAGTATAAGAATCAACACTTTACATGGCATCTCTGTGGAGGGACTCCAAAAACATCAGATGTATGAACAGGTGTTTTTTTTATCCCCCACAGAAAGATACACAATTGAAAAGCTGTAGACTTGGAATTTGTTCATAGATAATTTCTTGTAACTACATTTATTATTTAAAGTTTTGTTTTCCCAGGTTTATACAATCTGGTCAGAATAATATTGGCATTTCCCTGTTCTATATCTACTGTTTTTTGCTACAGAATGATTATTCCAGAACATTTCTAGCAGAAAGTACCTGTGATAAAAAAACCCCTTCAATTCTAGATAGAGACCGGATAGTATTCCTGATGAATTCTGTGGCAAAATTGCATTTGTCTTAAACATCTTGAGAAGTAAGAGTCCTTGCTTACCAGCAGGTTAGAAAATGTAGGCAACATATACTTTTTCCTGATGGGGAAGGTACAGAAGAAAACTAACATAGGATTTGATAACAACTTTTAAGTTTTTTGTGGAAATTGATCATGTCATGCTGTTTTCTCTAAGAACTGAGGGGATGGAGTAGCAGAGCAGGTTGTGAGTAAGATATCATCAGATGAACAGATACCATGTTCAATGATAGAGAAGAAGGCGACATTTGGAACTGGGTAGAGTGTGAGGATTTAGAATTTAGAAAATGTGATCTGAGGATGTAAAAGAAAGAAATTAAGAATTTTGGTGAAAGCCAAACTTATAATTAAAGTGCAACCTGAAAGGAGCATAAAATAATAGATTTATTGAATGGTGCAGAAAAGAATAGATTTATTGAGTGTTAGTGAGATTTGAAGAGAGAGTCAGAGGCAGAAAATGAGTCAAAAAAAGAAAAAGGAAATAAGAATAAAAAGAGAAAAGAGCAAAGACAGAGGACTGAAGAAAGAGGTAAAAGTACTACAGGGAAAGAACAGGAAAAATTAGATAAGATCTGAAACATGGGAAGAAGATATGGTGTTAAAACTGGAAGAAGTAGGGGAAGTGACTTAAGAGCTGAAGCTAAGGCTTAAGCCGCTGCTATCTGGGATGTGCCCAGTAGGAGTGCATTAGGCAAGCCTGCTCATGTCAGTGTCTGCCCGAGGTCTCTGTATCTACCTGATTACTTGTGTTCCAGCTCAATGACAGCTACTCTGCAGCATTTACTATTTTAAACCTGGTTGGCCCTTGTTGTAAGTTCTATCAGTTCTGTGGTTGCTCAGATCAGCACTGTGGACTCCAAAGACCCTTTCCAGCTTAAGAACCACACATCCACAGTCTTGCTTCTGTTTTTGGATGATGCCATGCAACCATATTAGTGAAGAAATGAAAAAAAAAAAATCACTACTGCTACTCCTTCTGTGGGTCCCCTTTCCAATCCCAGAGGTGTAATTCCTCAGTCCTTGGATATCCGTCATATCTGGTGCTGTTGGCTCAGAGTAGTCCCAGAGCCATAAAAAAATGTGCCCAGAATAAGCATTTAACATTTCTTCTGGCTTCTTCTTGTGGAAGATGGTCCTATTTCAACTACACAGAGTTTGCTACCTCCCATATGAAATAAAACATTACCAGCAGGTCTATCCACCTCTGACTCACCATGCACAGTCTTTGCTGGCTTCCTAGGGAGTGGCACAATGATGGGCAAAGAGCTCTGGACACTGCAGATAAGACAACTGACTGTAACTCCAGCACAGACAGCCTGCCAGGAAAGTTCAGTCCTTCACCTAAGATGCTATTTTTTGTCAGGATGAGAAAGTTAGTCTGTGGAAGAGGCAGAGTAACTTTTCCCACAGCTACAAAGTCCACCAGAAAGGCGAACTCCCCAGCTCTAACATATGAAATTTTCTGCCTTTTTTCTTCTTCAGATCTAACCCCTTAATACATGTAGACTTAGAAACAAAAATAGCATAAAAAAATCTCCTGGTGAAAAGTTTAATGCACACAGGAGACAGATGAAAATGACTTGGTCTTTTGGGCAACAAAATTGTTAGCTTGGGACACTTCAGTTCTGTTCCAGAGGTTCTCTGCTATTTTGGACAAGGTGGATCACTTTGGGCAAGCCAAAATACAAGTTCCTAAATTCTCAAGCCAATATTTATCAGCCTGGAAATCATTCTTAGTTTATAATTAGCCAGAACTCTGAACAAGTTCTGTAGGTATTGTTTTAACGCAATGGTTTCCAATCCTTCCACTGATGTTATAAAATCCCATATTTTTCAGAAATGTCATCCAAATTAGGAAAAAAAACCCCATTAATTAATGAAGCTTGCTTCTTCATTATCTGAGGTGGTGTTTGGACGATGGAGATGGGGGTAGAGGGTCACTTATCCCAGGGTGAGGAAAGAGGTGCAAGTGCTCAAGAGGAGATTGTGAACTTCAGGGACAACTTAAGTAAATTTAAGCTTTGTAGTCTAAAGGCTACCAAACAGTTGGATTTCCTGAAAACATTTTCTTTTTCAGATCAGAAACATTGTCTGGGCAGATGTTGATAAATTTCTACATTTGTTACAATTGCAAGCTGTTTGGAAGCTGTGGCAGGTCCAATTCTCTGCCCAGGATGCTCTGCAACAGGTTGTATACAGCCTGGTGATAACCACAAGACTGCAAGAACCCTCATAGTCAGGCCAACACTTTAAGAGAACATATTTATTATGCACATGTGATGAAGTCACCACATGCCTGCACAGTAAGACTTACACTTCTGGGGATTTTCTAATGGACCTACTGCCCATGTGCTGCCCAGTCCCTGGGAACATGCACAGAAAAGCCTCTGTAAGTCAGATTTACTGTGAATATGCAGAGCAATGAAATGCTGCATGTGCAACAGGACGTGTTGCTTCCTGAAATGTGGGGTGGAGTGCACATACGCTGCACAGATTTCTCAGGCTGAAATATGGGATCTCTATACAGGCCAAACACTCAAGTCTTGATGAGGGGCAAAATTTTAAGATCTGCCTGGGTCTTTTAATTTATGCCTGAGAGCCGCAAGGATTTTTCTGCTTGGCACAGTACTTCTGTTGACCTTGTTGCAAGGTGCTTCATGTGCACTGAGAAAAAGATGTTCACTGCCTGACTCATACTGGCAGATTCCTCTATCAGACAGGCACTGCAGCTATAGGAGAGGCAGAGTTTGTGTTGCTCTGTGGCACCAATCCATTTATGGGTAAATGTCTTATCAGAATAGGAATATATGTGGTCATGATAACAATGATGCCTAATAAAGATGCTGTTAATATAAATAAAGATTTTGACTTTCATAGTTTATATTGAGTAGGCTCTATGTAAATTATTCTTATTTCAAGAACAGCAACAACCCCTGAAAAACTGGGAGCACCTTTATAGTAATCCTCAACCCCTTATAAGGTAGCATTTGGTTATAATTAAAGAGAAAGTCTAAAACTGCTAATTCTTACCTTCCTGAACTTCAGACAAAAAGGGATCCTGATGTGAGCCACCTCAGGGTATTTGTTGTACAAAAGCAAAATAAAATAAATTAAATTTTTTAAACCCAAACCATCCCAAATTTTGTTCACTTTCAGTTTCAATATAATTTTCTGTTTCTATATTTCAATTTCAATATAATTTACTATTTTTGTGCCCACATAAGAAAAATGTGAGCAGACTACAAGTTAGGTTGATTCTTTGAGGTTGAGCTGAGGTCAGTGAAAAATTGATAGCAACTTTTGAGAAGAAAAAAATCATCAAAGCTAAAGGAAGTTTCTCAAAGTGGGATTTAATAGCAGCTATCATATTGCCTTCAATGGCTTGACAATTTCTTCTGCAGCTGTTTTATTTTAAAAGATTTCACCCCCATCCCACATGTACAGGCCTATACACTGACCTAAGTACACACATCCAAGTACTTTGGTCATTCATGATAACTATAAACCCTTCAGTGAACTACCAGAAAAATAGTTCAAATGAAAATGGTGAAATTCAATATAGCGTTTAACTAAGTCACTGTCTAAGGTTAAGTCCAAGGAACAATTAGTAACACTGCAAGGGGAGACAAATATATTAATTAGTGTGCAGACACCAGATATGTGACATTTCTGGAAGCTGTAAAATAGCCACAAAATACTCCATTGGTATTTCAATGTAAGTGGAGCAAATGAGCCTATTCAAATATACAGTTTAACTAATTTCTAGAGGGGTGGGTGTATGTGTGTGTGTGTTTGTGAGTGTAAAAATCCCTAGATTCAGATTTAGGTACAAAAGAAAAATTAAAAGAGAAGAGGTTAAGTTTAACTGGTAGTTCTGTTGCTTTTCTGCATGTCTAATCACAAGTAGAATCAAGTTCTCAAAAAATCCTATGTAGCAGGTGACCAAGCTCCACTGACTCTAGGGGTGGACTAGATTTCTGACTTAATATGGACTTTTTGCAAACTGATTTCGTATGCTATGAAAGCCATAACTGGGTGCCTTATGTGCATCGAATACAAAATTATCACCTTTTGTAACAGTAAACATAGTTAAAGTAAGACAGGAGATTATCAAGATGATAAAATGATGAAAAGCATGTGTGTGGAAATGGAAAATAAGGAGTTCATATATGTATTTATTATGGAATATTTCCATTGCAATATATATTGAACTTCCTGAAAGATTGTCAAGCAGCCTACCTTAATTTCAGTGAAGGATAAGCAAAATTTAAAGTTCACATTTGATTAACTAAAAAAATGGTGCTATTTACTATTTATTTACTCTCCCCCTTTGATATGAAAAACAAACCAGTAGTTTTGATGCAGTCTTGTGCATGGAAATAGGATGGCACAATGTCTACCATAAAACTGAGGCTAAGAGAAGAACTGAGAAATTACCTTTTCACTACAGACTGATGGATCTCTGAAATTCTTTTCATTGAAAAATGCCTCCTTTTACAGACAAACATTTATCAGTAACAGCAATAAAAAAATTATTTTCTAACTGGTCTTTTCTCATCCATTGCTTAATCTCTACTTCAAAATCAAACAGCACTCCTACAAAGCCAACTGTTAGTTTATGCTTTTAAAATGGGAATTTTAGTGTCCTGTAAAAGTAAGCAAATTGTAGAGTCGTTGTAGAAGGAATAGTGTGCCAACAAATAGACAAATACTCTCAAGGCTAAATTTTTGTCAGGGCATTCTTATTTCTTCCTGCACATACAAGTGAGCTGCTGGCATGTGATGGAAAATCTGTGAAACCTCTTGCCTGTTTCCCAGCTTCTCATGTAAGTAAGTTTATAAATTATCTCAAATTACTTGGGATTTCTTCATGATCATTGTATTTTTGAGATGCTACTGATTGCTACCATCTGCACTCATCTGCAACCACTGAATAGTCAAGGACGGAAAAACTTATGGAGGTCTGTAGCCCAAACTCTGTCTCAAAGCAGAGTGAACTATGGGGGCAGAATAGGCTGCTCAGGGCTTTGTCCATTTGGGCCTGAAAACTCTTGAGAACAGACTGCACATCCCCTTTGCTCAATGTATCCCACTGTTTAACTCTCTCCATATAATCCTTTTTTCTCCCAACATCCAAAACATCCTGTGCTTCAGTCCTGCTCAAGAAACAGTTTTGGTAGATTTTTGCTGGACAGATGTGTGTTCATTGACTTTGCTATTTGTCTATAAGCTGCTTTCTACTATTTATTTCTGAATGGTCACTGGTTAGATCTACAAGCTTGAAATACATTGAACTTGAACACATTGATCAGGCTAAGCTAATTTGAGAGATGTTTTCCTTTTTTCATCTGCCTTGTGCTTCTGCTGATTGCTCAGCTGCTGATGTAGCCAGCTTACTCTCACTCAGAACCCAGAACACAACACCTTAGAGGGCACCAGGAAACACCATTATAATTCCATTTGATATATGATTATTGTGACCAAGGTAAACAAAATCATTAGTCTCCATCATGCCAGCGTTTTAATTCTTACAACATAAGGAGTATCTCAAAAAGTGGTGGGAGCATTGTATTTATGTCCACTTTTTATTCTGCTTTACAGCTAGTAGAAAGGTACTTTACTGTAGCTGAACATTTCCTTCACTTTGAATGGAAGAAGACTCAACTTCCTGGTTGCTATTTTGTGGAGTATCAGACATTATAGAAGAGACCACTGAGTATTCCTTAGTTTTGTCAGAAAGGACACCTAGATTTAGGTAGTGTAGGCATCTGTCCCATGCTGTAAGTACAGCAGATATATTCCCCAAATTAGCTGTCACCTGAGACCATCTATATCAGGATCAGCATATTTGGTCTTATTTGTAGCAGGAAGAATGATTAATGATGCTAGGGAAAATATGACTTAACCCTGTTTAATAGGAACTCACTGAATCTGTTCATTCACAGATGTTTTTTAAAAAGCTCAGAACTAAAGATCCCAACTGATAAAATAATTAGCTTTTTTTTTTTTTTTTTTTTTTTTTTTTTTTTTTTTTTTTTTTAACTGTGTGCCATGGAATGCCTTTAAAATATATGAAAGAGCTTTGTGTAAGGTGCTGAATGTGAGGAAAGCACATTGAGCAGAATCTTTCAACCTGTAGTTTAACACCTAAGCTTTGATTAATCTTTGTTTTTCAATATTTATGCATTTTTAGAGTGTGTTAATAATAGAAAATCTTAGGTAATGAAGCCACCAACACTTCCCTCTTTGTGAAATCCTGTCTCTAGTATAAAACTACTGGTGCTTCATCTTCACTCAGTAGTTTACTCATAACCTCACTAATTTGTTTTCTATAAAATAAACCATTCAAGTTAATGCTTAATGCATCATTATTTTAAAATTCCCTTGCTATATATTAGTTCTTCTGTTTAGATATTTATTAGTGTTTGTAAAGATATTTACAGGCCAAGATGTTTTTAGAAGTCATATGTAAATACCAGAGAGACCTAATTTATCACTTGAAGTCTGAATAATAAAAGATTTGAATGCACAAGAAATGCAGTTATTTAATAGCTGAAAAAATTAAAAATAATTATATTTTCTTTGATACCTGATTCTGAAAAAATAAAAGATCTCACCTTGGTTTATAGGTCTTTTTTGCAATCACAGTGATAGCCACTAGTATTATCCTTTTAGTGTGTTCAGCTTTTTGCAGGGCTTTTATGAAGTTTTAAAAATAGTATTTTGTGGTTGTTCACGACTGAAGAGCAAACTGACTG
The DNA here is from genome assembly GCA_013396955.1 of Regulus satrapa. Classification (NCBI taxonomy): domain Eukaryota; kingdom Metazoa; phylum Chordata; class Aves; order Passeriformes; family Regulidae; genus Regulus; species Regulus satrapa. Next base: position 303,774 of record VWZN01003844.1, read on the forward strand.
TGTGATAGCTATCTATGCTTAAAGATAAAGCTGTGAAGTTATTAAGCTACATTTATCTAAACAGCCCAAGAAGATAACATAGATTTAAAGGTACAGCCCAAGATCAAAGAACACAATAAATGATGCAGGAAATAACAATTTAAATGAGAAAATTTCTGTAAAGCAAAGGCTCATTTGTTAACATGAAGACTGGTTTTAAGCTGAAGAAGAAACACAATTTGTAATAGGACTTTTAAAAACCCTTCTTTTTTTTCCTGTGGAAATTGTTCTATATTAGATTTGTATCCTTGTAGAAGTAGGATTCTGTCATAGTTTTTCACTTCAGTTTCTAAGGCACTTTGAACCTGCTCCAACAACCACTGATGACCAGAAGGTGATATAAAGCCTTTTGAACTGGATTCTCTGGAAGTTCAAGGCTGTTTTGCCTTTACTTTGCTAAAGGCTGGGGAGCTGCCCTGCTTTTCTGCTCTCCTGGCTACTGATTTCTATGGATGAGAGCATGCAAGCATGGTGGTGGACTATCTGAAATCTTGGTAGAGTCAAACTGACCAGCATCCATCTTACTGCTGGAAGAACAACAGCACCCAGAGAGCAAGAAGAGACATCTGGATATAATATGCTACAGGATTAGTGTATTCTTGGGCAAGATGACCTACCATCCTTCCACTGAAAGAGAAATGAGCATTTCGTAGAGTCTAGATGGAAAGTATTTTTTCAAAATAATTTAAGATATTGGAGAACCTGCTATGTCTTTTTCATTTGGCCTGATGAAAGTTATTTCATTTCTTCAGCTTTTAGCAATGTGATGGATTTGTGTCTATACAAATTTCCCATATTTTGCCGTATGTAAGTGGCATTTCAGGTATGTGTTGAGAGCTGAGCACACAAGGACATATATAAATATTTATGTTTATTTTTCCTAGGGTAGCTTGACTTCTCTCCATTTTCCTTCATCTCTTGTGAACCCAGTGATGAAAATTCAGTGAGAAGTTACCAGGCTATACTTATCTAGCAACAAATGGAAACACTGGTTATGTACTTCTTCTGAGTTTAAATCACTGTCTGTGTTACCCTGGTTTGTTATAGATTTTGCTGAGGTCTTTAATGTACTCGAATAAATCTCTTTCCAGCATTAATTTTAGCTCAGAATTGAGCTAATCCACTGCTCAATCTGTTGCCAGTTTTGCGTCTGTTGTTATGTTGTCCTTGGGCCTAGGTAATTCTATTTTATTTTTCCCTGACAAAAGATATTTCTCTACTTCTCTACAGCTGGAACAGTTTTGGGACAATAACTACTTTTCTTTGTATATCTGTAAAATGCAGTGCAAATTTGGCACTAGCTGTAACAAATGTATGATATTTTACTGGCAAGAGATAGGATAATTTTTCCTGGAACCACTATTCTCATATGACAGATCAAATATACTGAGGTTCTCCCATGTCTTTGAACCTGACATTCTGATGTATATCAGTACCGTTTGGGAACTATTTATCTGTGCTAGTAATTGTTTAATGTTTCACTGACTGAGATTTACAATGTTTTAATATTAAAAAACAGTAAAATATTTGCAGAAATAAACTGGCAATTCTGTTAAAATCCAGATGGCTTATCAGGCCAGCTGGGTAAAGACATGTCAGTTTGGTAGGAAGTGACACAGACAGGATTAGTATATGTGGTACAGTGTCCTTTAATCACAGAATCATTAAGGAAAAGACCTCCAAGATCATCAAGACCAACCTTCGACTGATCACTAAAATGTCAAAAAAACCATGGCACTAAGTGTCATGTTCAGTAATTTCCTGGGATGGTACTGCCCCCACCTCCCTGGACAATCTGTTCTGATGTCTGACCACCCTAACAGCGAAGAAATTCTTCCTGATGACCAAACTGAACTTCCTCTAGCACAGTTCAAGGCCATTTAGTCTTGTCCTGTTGTCTGCTTCTCGGGAGAAGTGTCCAATGCTCAGTGATTTGGCTAAATGTCCTTTCAGAGAGTTGTAGAGTGATAAAACCTCCCCTAAGCCTCCTTTTCTCCAGGCTAAACAACCCCAGCTCTCTCAGCTGCTCCTCGTGTGGCTTACTCTCTAGGTGCTTCTCTGGACACACTCCAGCCCCTCAAGCTCTTTCTTGTGGGGCTGGGGGTGGATGGGCAGATCTGGGCAGAGGATTCAAGGTGTGTCTTCACCAGCGCCAAGTATAGGGGGAACATGGCTGCCTTTGTCCTGCTGTCCACAATGTTGGTGATACAGGCCAGGATGCCACTGGCTTTCTTGGCCACCTGGGCATACAGTGGCTCATGTTCAGACAGCTGATGGCCAGCACCCTAAGGTTCTTTTCTGCTGGGCTACTCTTGCCCTAGTCTGTGTCTCTGTTTGGGGTTGTTGCAACTGAAGTGCAGGATTTGGCACTTTTCCTTATTGAACCTCAATAAGATATTAAACAGGACACTTATGACTGGCCACCAACTGGACATGAATCTACTTGTCACCATGCTCTGGGCTGGGCTATCCAGCCAGTTTTTAACCCAGTGATGACTGTACCTGTCCAGTGTTCCACTGCATAATGCATCTTGATGACCAAGAATCAATTTATTAATGTAATACCTGAAAACAGTCTTCTGCAGTAGTTTGGAGACTAACTTTGCAGCATACTTCAGAATCCATAGAGAGATTCATTAAGAACAAGAGCACATGTTTAAATAAAGAACGTGCCCATGGTAATGGGCACAGGAAAAGAAAGAAAAAAAAAATATACAAGTTTAACTTTTGTGCAGATACAATGTGTTTAAAATGAAGATACTAGAGCTTCCAGTTGCTTTTCAGAGGTGGTGAGCTTGCTTTTTGCAAGAGCAATCTCCCAGCTCTTATGGTGACTTATTGTAATTTCACCTGCTTAAAAGTTAACAGTATGAAATAGTACTTCTGTAACTCTCCTCACTATAATTGGTTAAATCTGCTATTGGTTTAATTATTACCCTAAATATTTCTGGGCATTATGTTTTTGCAGCTATTCTGATGTATGCAGAACATAAAATACAGTTGAAGATCCATTCTTCTCATACTTCTATTTTTCCTTTGTAGAATTATCTTATTTATTAGCCTAATGTAGATATTATTTGCAGTTAATTCTCCCCAAAATTTTAACATGTAGCATATTTTTTTTTATTACAAGTACAAAATATACTTTTGAAATACCAATAACCAACACACTATCCCAAAAATATATCACTTCCTTTGACTTCTACTGTCCATTTAGTCTGTTTTTCTTCAAAATTATTTTGCTTCACACATTCTACAGGCAAGCTTTAATTTGCATTATGTAAAAGCCCTTTGCAGTAACACAAATTGCCTTAGCACATGGCATTATTATACCGTTTCAAGCAGAAAATGCTTTTGTCTTCCTCCAGACTACTACAGAAGTTAATAATACATCCCCATTTTCTGTTTTCAAATAATAGCTTAATAAGGTTGGATAAAGGACTCGACAAAACAGATGGTCTTGGATGAGATCAGATCCTGAGTGTGTCAAATCTGATCTCTGTTTGACTACAAGAAGGAGTACAATGTACAATAATAAGGAATTCACTGAGAGGGCTTAGCAGGAGGAACAGAGGTCATGGATATTCAAAATTATTAAGAACAAAAGTACTTGGGTAGGAGAAGTTTTTTGGGTTTTTTTTTTTTTAACTGTGGCAATTTTTTATATGACTACAAAGGAAGAGTAAAGGACATAAAGCAGGATTAATGTCAGTTGGTAAAGGCTAAAAGGGGAACTGGGAGTATACTTGTGAGTATAAGTAAACAAAAACTACTAAAAAGTTTTATTCTCAGTGATGAACTTTTATAGACATAAACACAAATGATTATTGAATGCAGAAACCAGAAAAAGAGCAATTCCTGATTAAGAGGAAAAATGTGTGCAATATGGAAAATAATATTTTGGGGGGTGGGGGGGGGGGAAGAAGAAATAAGAGACTAAATATTTGTTTCCAGTTAGGGAATAACCTCCTCTAAGTCTAGTTCAATGAAATTCTGAGCAATACAAAATATTTTTCAAATGTTTCAAACACTCTACAAAGCTGTTACTACAGAATACATACTCAGGCTTCTCATTAACATTTTACAGTTCCACAACATAAAAATTACTGCGATGTAGGTATGACTCTATGTAACAATGGGTGTATTTTTTCATCATTCAATTTTACTATTAAAGACTTGAAATATACTATAGCTAAACAATATTTTATAGTGTTCCTATAACTAACTTTTGAATATGAATATGATATATTAGATTTACCTTCTTGTTTTATACCAAACATGATATATTAGATTTACCTTCTTGTTTTATACCAAACATGGCAGAACCACAACTACCATGAAATGGAGACCAACTTTGTTGAAATTGATTCTATAAGTTTAACAAGATCTTTTTAATACAGGTATTATTGCAGGGCTAAGTCAACTGCAAGTGTTAGAGAAAAATTAGTAGAGTGCTTCAAGAGAAAGGTAAAGGCTGTATCTTGCAAAATATTTTCCATTTGTACTAATCTAAGGGAAATCAATATTGTCCTCCATTCATCTTATTTGTGTGACATGCTGATCTTAGGGGAATTGCACAGGAACAACAATACTCCAAACATTTAACCTCTTGCACATGAAGGAAAGAGCTGAAGAGGACTTGCAAGCAATTAGATCCACTCTCAGAGCTATTCACTGTTAGATTTATTCAGTTGATGAAGTTTTTCTGCAGTAAATGACTAAACAGTATTTTTTTTTCTGCTCTGATAATAAAGAAATAATTTTTCTCTTCCTTTCAAAAAGTGCTGTCTTTTTTTCCTTCCTGTACAACAAATCTTGAAGAAGTAGTTAAAGCATCAACACCTGTTAGAGAAAATTGAAAGAATACATCACTGGAAATCTTGGAAACATTTCAGCAGCATGTTTGTTTCAGAATAAATTAAGACCTCTGAACTAATCTTCAGATGAAAAGAGGTTCATATACATCTTTAATTGGATAATGTTATTGGAGCACAATATTGTAATAAAGAAGATTTAATAAAGCATTTTGTCTTTTTATTACTTTTGTTTCGTGCAACATATCTCCTTATCCAAGCAAGATGTTTGACTTCAAAGGAAGTGCTATCCCACCTCCCTTTGCTCAATAAATAACTCCCAGAGGAGTAAAAAGAATATATGTTTGTAGCTTAGCTGATGCTGCTGAGTGGTGAGAAGATCAATCATTGTTGTTCTTTTCTGTAGCTGCTAGTCTAAGATGAATCTCTTCCTTAAAGAAATTTCTGTATAATTTGGTATGTTTTTGTGTCATTAACCCCTCACCTTTGTGAGAGAGCGCCTTAGTAATAAAATGAAATCAAGTGATTTCTATTGCTTGAGAACTTTCATCTGAGCTGGGGAGCGACCCTGTGCAGAGAGCCTGTTCCAAATTCATGCTAATAAAGGGACTGAAAGGTAGCTGAAGAAGTGTGTTGGATGTATGGTCAGAAAATGATGACTAACTTATTTTTCTTTACTTTGAAAATGTTGACTATGCTATTGACAGGACAAAATAGTCCTATTTTCAAAGAAACAAAGCCAAAGCATTTTCAGAAAGAAAGATTAGACTTCAAAGCTGCCAGTGCTAAAGTTGATTTGACAAGATAGCTTACACTGTAAAGCCTAAAAGAAGCCAGAGAAAACAGTAGGCTGGATGGAATCCGAAGAGGCAAGTATTTTGCCTTTCACTGCAAGATATTTTTATCTGTCAAAAACAATGTTCCTGGAAGTGGCTTGTATTTTCATATATTTCTAGAGATTATTCCTTTCTTCTGCAGGACATTTATTTCAGAATTTAGGGACATTTATTTCAGTATTTATTTCTTTCTTGCAATAGTTGTTCCCTAATATTCACTGAGATTTCTGTCTCTGTGACTGAAGCCCATTTTGTGTTTTAGTTACTGTCAATATGGAGCATGGTTAATTATTTTCTTCTTTATGTCTGTCTTCTACATATATTTGATTAACATGTTTCTCCTTTACATTCTTTTCTGTACACCGGTACACAAGAAAACAAATGCTATATTAAAAAAATAAAAAAATTACATTACTTAAATATCTATTGTGTTTTTCTGACTCTTTAATTCAGCTGTATTTGCATTTTTTGAAATAGTGTAGCTAAGACTAGGGACAGTAGGGCAACCAGACCTATCCCACACTGAGCAGAACTGGAGGTTTAACTCACCTGTCTTATATCTTGTATGTTTGTTATTATGTACCAGCTCTTTTTTTAATGGTGTTTTGGTAATGCTGGTTTATGCTCAGCCTGTGCTCCACAATAACCAGTAAATTGTTCCCTGAAAGGTTTTCCCAGTCTGGGACATCACCTTCTTATTATGCAATTAATTACTCTGAAAAGTGTGATTACTTTCTATTTTTCCTTCCAACCATGTCTTTATTTTATCAAGATAATTTTGAATTCTAGTCTTGTCCTTCCATCTACATTGAATTCTTGGTAGCTTGAGGTCACCTTCTGTGTATAAAATATATGCATGAAGTGTATGTATATTCTTTAGTTTATAATTTGGATAATTCATGAAGGACTGACAAGAATAAATTCCTGGATGAATCTCTTCATAATTCCACTTGATCCACCTTTCTGTTTGCAAAATAAACTACTGATAACTATTCTGTAGATACCATTTTCCAGCCACTGAAACCTAAAAGTCTGGAATGCTGGGAAATGAACATCCATCCACTGCATGATTAATGAAAACTTTCAGATAAAGTGGTTTGAAAACATACTCTGTAAAAAGCTCAAACTAAAGAAGATTTTTCATGCTTAGTTTTTATTTCTCAGCTCTGCGGTTCTGCAGGACTTGCATAGAACTAGGAAGATTTGGCTAATTATTTGTACATAATATCATTTGTGGAATGGAAAAATAAGCAGTAGATATAAACCTGCAGTTACTATTGGGGATTTTTCAGTCCAAATTAGGTACAAGATTGTATCTTAGAGAGATACATGATGTCAGACAAACAGGAGTGAAAGAAGATTATGAGCTGCTTGTTTTGAGATTGTGATTTTCCATTCCTTTGTTTACAGTTTTCTTCTAAATGATATAGAAATTGGCAGGGTTTTCTCTGAGGGAGTATGGGCTTTGGCAGCTGATTTCATGGAGAAAACAGGACGGAAGAATGAAATTACCATTCACAATTTAACTAGAATCAGAGGAAGAAAGAGTAAATTCTGCTTTTAGTGGGAATTTCAGACCTTGTATAGGTATTCAACAACCTTTTATTTTAAACTCCTATGTTATTTAATGTTGTTTGAATTTAAACTCCTACCAAATTTTTATTTACCTGTAATTCTCAAAATCAATTGCAATAAGGCAAATCTTTTTTAAGGCAACCTTGTGTGTTATTTTTCCTCATTTATTAATCTTGTTTTAGTATTGTTTGCTTTTCACTGTGCATTTTAACAAGCTTGCTCTTCAGTATTAGAGCAATATGTGATCAGCCCTAAACGGAAGTTTATTTTATTTTAGTGTTTCTTTCACAACTAATCTGAACTTCCATCCAGCTTTAAAGAAATATTTACATAAAAGTAACACAAAATTGCATGGTTTAAATGTAGTGCCATTTAACTATGTAAATAGCAACAAATATAGTTAATTGATTATAAAACTCTGGCAAAATGTACACATTCCTTGGTTTGTTTCCAGTTGCTTTCTCCTTGAACTTTATGATACAAATTAAGAGCACTAATTGATATTGGAAGTTATAGTTTTAAGTGTGTTCTCAGAACTATACTTCGCATGTAGAAATATATTCTGCAAATGTCTGTTCCCCTGTTTCCACTGTCTTTAGGATATTCTCTATTTATAACTAGTCATAGTTGCCTATTTATAACTAGTCATCACAGTGCAAAGTCATGCACTACTGTACCAAAAACCAAACAGGTTTACTGTGCATAAAAGCAAACAGGTTTTACGTACAGTAAATGTTGGCTCCACCACCCAGCCCGTTCAAGATTGTGTGCTGAAATAACAAAAGCTTCGAGATGCAGATGATTCTGTCACGATTTTTAAAATGACTTCTTAATTGCATCTACCAAATTTAGGGACAGATAAAACCCCAGGATTTTAGCTGAAGGGAAAGTTGGCCAATAAAAAGCAGTAAAGTCTGGGCTTCTGTCAGTGTGTGAAGACTGTCTTCTTCTGCTGAGGTCACTTTAGGCACCAAAGTCTAAATTTTTGGAGACAGAGGGGCCAGTAATGTGAAAGATGATTACTGCCCTAAGCACTGTGATCCAGAGAACTATCTCTGCTTTTAATTGAAGGTTTCACCCATTAGTTTTACCTTGCTGAAAAGCATATCCACCTCTTTGACCTAGGAAGGACTTTTGTTGCAATCAGACTTCTTTTTCTGTCTGTGTGCACTCATATCTCATCACTGCTGTGATTCATGGCATGATTTTCACAGCTTCAAAGGAAAGTTCAGAGACATCTGAAGGCAGTGAAGTGTGGAGCTGTCAGGTTAGGCAGCTCCATCATGGAAGAGGAAGAAAAAAATGAGGGAAGAAGACCAAGGGCAAAGTTTGTCAATCCAAACTTGTTCCCTTTCCCACCCCTCTTCTTTCCCAGCAGGCTCTACCAATGACACCGGCAGGCACATCAACACATTCTGTCTGCTTTTGTTATGAAAATATGAGGAAGGATCAGAACACAGAACAGAACTACAAATGGAAAGCTCACAGGGCAGGACAGGGCACCCATCAGTATCAGGGCTTATGGATTTCCAGCCAAACCATCTTCTGGTGAGGCTCATTAACCCAAGGGCAGAACACCAGCAGAATATTTAAAAGGCTTTTACATACTTTTGTATTTATGCTCAAATTGTGTGCCTAAACCTGTTCACATTCTTACTTATCTATCTACTTATTTTTGGCAACAAATATAATTTACTGATTAAAAAGTTGTCTCAGAAATATTATTTCACTTCTAAATTTTTTCTTTACTTCATGGTCCTGCTATACTCAGTTTTACAGTATTCTGTCATTTTTGTACTGTCATCTCAATTACACTTTGGAAAGCTATTCATTAGGCTTTCAGCTGCTGCCACAGAAAATGATGCAACTCAGCATAGTAGGCACAGAATCACTACAGGAAAGAAACGGCCAGTATGTACTGTGCTTTGTCCAGTCAATTTAGAACAGGGGAAAAGACACTGGGTAGGGCAATGCAGCACCATATTTATTAGCGAAGTTTAACACTTACTGCATTTTTTTCTCTGTTGATTGTTACATATCATAGAATTTACATGTAAAGTTGATGTTTACATGAATAATCATCCCACTGTTCCAATTAAACAGCCTCCACACTGAACTATCATTTTCCAGAGAACATTCTAACAAAGAACATTTCCTGAAAGATGTCTTTTTAAGGTGAAAATTATTAAATATTCACAACTTTTTAGAACTGAATGCAGAATTCTGTCAGGATAAATTAATCCCAAAAATCATAATCACTTCATCAAGTCACATGATTACTATTTTACAAATAAAACACAATAGTGCTACCAACAGAAGTCTTTTTTTACTGTATAAAATACGGTAAGTTCATGCTTACACATCACAAGACTAGTGTAAGACAAGACTTAAGATTTGCATGAGAATGAGGAGGTGAAGCAAAAACAAATAGACAGTCTTAAGAAAAAAAATTTAAAAATCCGAAAAGAAAGATATGTTAATCTTATCAAATCATACAGCTTGGTCATAAAAATATAGTTGGTGCATAACCACATGAGCTTCATGTTTTACATGATACATATGGAAAACTGCTAAGTAATTAATAAAGAAAATGAATTAAGAATTTTAAATAATACAAATCAAGTAATTTTTAATTAATCAAGTTTAAATCAGTCACATATATTTTGTAGATTAATTTTAAAGACAAAATTAAATTGTATTGTATCAAATATTTTCACCTACTACTTAGGCATACCTATTTAAGATTTATCAGCTATGACAAAGTAGAGGTATAAAGTTTTACTTCAAACTAGAAATTATACAAACACTGAAAAATTATCAAAACTCTAAGGTGCTTGCAGATGCTTTTATTCTAAACATCTATGCCGAATAGTTTCTACCTTTACTTTTCTACAAGGTGTTTCTTTTATGTTTTTTTTTTCCTTTCTGACATTTTGTATAGCTAGACACCAAGAAAAAAAATGTGTTCAGAGCAATTGTTATTTTTATTATGATTACTGACCTTAGCCTAGAGAAGAAAACCCACTCAAAATCAAGACTGTAACTTGATGTTTGGCCATTGCAATTGTACCTTAACGGAACAGAAACTATTAAAAGGACTGATTTCCCAAGCCTTATTAGTCTTTCAGGAAATGGAATTCAAACAGAGTGAATCAAGGATAAAGTTGCATATTTCTCTTAATTTCTTTCAGCTTTTCTAGCATTTGTCAATCTTTGCATTATATGAAGAGTAATTAAATTTATAGATTATTTTAAAGCATGCGTTTAAAAACCAGCATGTCTGTGGTGATGTTATTAGTTTGGGTAAATGCAGATAATTCTGCATGTCAAAGACAATTAACACATATCCTGTGGTCTTAATTACCAGGTTCAAGGAAATTCTGCCCAGAAGAAATTTAAGTAAAGTCTCATGGAAAGTTAAAGGCCCCTGCCCTACAATTAAAAGGGGAAGGCAACGGACCCCCCACTTTTTTGGTGATTGACTATAAACCTTGGCTTAAGGGACTGTTCTCAGAGAACAGGATTAAAGCAGACAAGAATAAAAATAGTTTGTTTTAGTTGTGAATGTGTCTGCATCCCTCAGTTACATTTCCAAAAAACCCAAAACCTTAAAAGTAAAATAGGCAATGCCACACTAAGTCTTACACAGGAAGAACAGGCAACTGTAGGTCAGCACATTTGCACTTGGACTGTATGAAAAATCTTTTCTTTCTGTGTGTTACACATAAAGTAAGTTACTTTATATACCTGTTCCAGAATAAGCAGTCCATTTCTCTTAAGCCCTTGAAAAAATTAAATAATTAACTGACATCAAAACAGAACAATCTAGAATACCTCTTCTATGTCTAATATTATTTTAACCCGTTGGCAATAATTAATAGTTAGTGTGCAAAGAAGACATCTTAGCAACTGAATCTTAACCTTTTGAGTCAAGAACCAACTGGGCAGTTACCAGGCTTTTTTCTTGTTGAGAAACTGTCCTCCAATCCGTGGTAGGATGACATCAGTTGCTGGAGTTCAGCTCCACTCCTGCACAGGGTTATGCTCTGTATTTTTGCCTGATATTAGAAACCTAACCTAGAAAATGCCATTCTGGTCAACCTGACCAACCTGGAAGAGCTGAATATCAGATAGGGCAGAGACGATAATTTTCAGCTTGAATTGCTTTATAATGAAAAGAGATGAGGTCAGGAGGTTTGGAGAAAGCCTTAGGTAGTCACATGGAAAGATAGAGGGACTGGACTTGAGTTTTGGGCTAGGATTTGCCCGAGAAAGCCATACAAGAGAAAGAATCTGGGGGATAAGTAACCGAGAATGTAATGGAATAAGCAAGAAAAATGAGAAAGCTAAGGAGAAAATGTAGAGATGGAACATGTCTACTTTTTCTGGAAGCAAGGGAAGGGTGTCTCATGGCACCCACATCAAACCTGATCCCATTAACTGCTCTGCTCATATTTTGCCCCTGTTGCTTCTCCAGGAGCCACCTAGCAGCCTGGTCAACTTCATCCTGTCTGGCTGCATGCAGACCCACCCCTTCTCCCCCTAGGATATCTCTGTGTTGTTGCCAGACAGGTCAGTTCCAGTGTGCAGGGTTCAGGGGGAACAGCACAGCCTGAAAGTGCAGGGCAGGACAGGGACATTGGAGAGGTGGGAGCAGAGAGGCTCAGAGCAATTGGTATCATTCACTCTCTTCTACTCCTGTACATATGCTGATGGTTTCTTGAGAGGGAAAAGGCTGGTGCCTGGTCCCTGAATACCTGCCACTGATTGCTCTGCTCAGACGGCCAGGCAGAGGGAAAACAGCTAAAGTTTTAAACAGTCACTTTTAGCTAAAGTTAGGCTGCATTCAACTGGGGAACTTTTGTCTGAGGAGAAACTCTGTGATCCACAGTAGAGTTAGTGCTGCTTGGACTCAGGAGCCTTCAGAATCAGGCTGTGCTCAAAAATAGGATTTCTCAATCTCTGGCTGAGAGATGAGATATCTAAACCCCTCCTGATTTCTATCCTGAGAACAAAAGACAGCCTTGGTCTTGACATTCATTGAGTCTCATTGTGGATTTTTCTTTTTGCAAAAGAAGAGGAGAAAGTGAGGAAAGCGTTATTACTCAGCCACAAGGGATAAAATTGAAGGAAGTGTCAAGAAACTCACAGTTTCAAGAATCAAAGTTTGTTTCTACATTTTGAAGGTAGCAGGGATTTCAGGTAAAAGGAATGGGATCTGCTGAAGGAAAGGTTTCTTTACGAAGTCACTTTAACAAGGGTAGTAGAGAGGACAGAAGCTAGATCAACATACTATCAATGTTAATGCCTAGTGCAATTTTAACGGCCTTTCAGGAATATATTTCTACCCCTTAGAGTTTTTCTTTGGATACAGCCCAAAGGTGAGCTCAGCTCCTCGTACCATACAAGGGTAAAGCCTTCACTAGATAATTAGTTTATATCTAGACCCTCAGACAGGAAAAAAAAAAAAAAAAAGAAAACATTTTGGTTTCAGGGGAATGAATTACAGTCTTTAATGACATTGAAAGTAAAGCGGTAGCCTTTCCATTATACCAAAAATAAGGAAATAAAACAAACCAAAAGAAAGGCAACATCAACCTTCATTGATCAACAGTACAGGTTAGATGTGTTTCATTTCTGGTTAATTTTTTTATAAGCTAATTGTATGTGTTATGCCTATGTGCCCAATTTTTTGGTGTGAATCTCCCTGTTGAAAAATTAATGACCTGTATGAGTGCAATAGGGGTTTGTACTTCCCAGTTTGGCCCCTCAGGGCAGTATGAACACAGCTGCCTAAGGTTCACTTTACAAATCTAGCCTGCCAGCTGCCAGCCAGCTTCTATGGGTTTTCTGCAATGTCAGTGGCACTTATTAGTAAAAATTATCAGGAGGAAAACAAATGGTGCTATCAATCAACTATACCATTCCCTACAAAACAATGGCAACAAATGTCATGAGTAGAGCAGTGGAAATATATTTATGGTTTATTACGTACAGACCCACTTTTTTCTTCAAGTGAATGCATATTGCTGTGAAATCTCTGTGTAGAGGTGTTAGAGGAGTGAACTGAAAGCACAGCAAATAGGAAATCTACTGGGCTGTGTAGACTCTATCAAATATGCTCTTTTTAGGAGCTCTGCTTGCACATTCTTTATCATCAGGATTTGTGATAAGGATGTGTACTCTTTAAAGACTAGTTGCTAATGAAGGCATAAAGTCACTATTAAAATCTATTACTTTTGTTTGTGCTGAAAGCATATATTTGCCATTCAGGTACAATGCTCCATTTGTATATATTTCAGCAAATGTGCTGTCACTTAGTTAGCATAATGATTAAGGGCACTTTGAGAAGCTTACCACCTTTGCTTGTAGAGGTGGGGTATCTTGACCTATAAAAAAACCCAAGTGATACACTTAATAAATATATCATTTGCTAGATGAGTCCATCTATGTTTGTTTTATTTATAATAATTACTATTAGAACATTTCTACAATGAATGCTAGCATTAACTCTTAGCTCTCCCTTAATTCTATTTTGAAGTACTCATTGGTGAATAAGGGAAAGCACAGCTCAATGAATTGTTCTGTTTCTATGAGGAAAATGTTTGAATGAAGAGTGAAATTTTGAAAATCAAGACCTTAATGTGAAGGGCACAGTATTACATAATCTCAGGCATTTTGAAAACCACTTTCTTCCAACAGGAGTGAATGAGAAATTAAGTGCTTGCCCCCCCCAAATAACCTCTAATTTCCCATATTTAGAATGAGCACTGGTGTATTAATTTCCAAATAATTATAAATTTCTGAAAAGAAACAGATGAGGATCTTTGAAGCAGTGATTTCTGTGGTAACATTTAGCTACAGAAGTGCAAAAGAAAAAAGGAAGCATCTTTTTCAAGGAGACTTTAAAGGTGGGATACAATAAAGAACTCACTTGAAATGGTTTACCTTTGAGACTCAATGACATTAGGTCAATTACAAATCGAATGCTACCTCATTTTTTCTGATTGGAGTACACTTCCTTCTTGAGTACCCAAAGTAGCTATAGAAGTTTCTGGGATTCAGGCATGGTCAAAATTTAAAGGTTGATTTTCTTCCAAATTTTTATTATGTGTCAAGCTTTCAAATAGAAGGCAACATGCTATAGATGTGATGACAACCAAACAACACATTTTTCACAGAAATAGGTGGCTAGTAGTCTCCATGTATCTAAATATCAGTCAGAGCAACGGTAAGTTAAGTAATAGTAGTACTGGTAATGGCTGTATGTGTCTTGTGCATATCTCAAATTAACAACGACAGAAGCAGTATAAAATCAATTTATGAACCACATTCCTCTTGGGAACTACATTTCAAGACATAATTTCATCTAAACTGTTTATCGGCTGCTTTTATTTAATGTATGAAGTGTCAAAAATTTTCTTTGACGTTAGGCTTGTTATTGTCTTTTGATTTATGTATTAAAGGAGAACATAATAAATACAAAGACTGGTTAGTGGATTTGTGCTTGGAAAAATATTGGAAACATTTGCTATAGTGGTAAAGTCATACATACAGTAGTTAAAAGTTAAGAAATTAGTCATGAACTTGTAAATCTTAAATAGCATATGACAGAGAAGATGTGATTTATAAAATTTTTACTGTCCAAGGTCGCTTTGGCAAATAGAGATGTTTATGTTGTGGAGACCTTCATGACTATATTTATGCAAATAAATAGCTGTCCATGGCTTTCAGAATTGAGAATGCAAAACATTCCTTGGTAGGTGTGCATGAAGGAATAAATAGACGTACCCAGAAATGCCTCACAAATCTCTACATTTGGCACTTATTTAACTTGGTGACTGTGTGCATTCTTTTATCTATGAGGTTTTGATTTTAACAGCCACTGAAATATACTTAAAATGTGAAAAAACTTGGAATTAAATTTCTTGAAACCACACAAAAATATGTCTGTGCCTATCTTAGCTGCACCCATCTCTCATCCCTGCAGAGTGTAGATGGCAGAGCCATCAGTGAGATGCCCCAGTATTCTGGCTCAGGAAAGAAAAGGGGAAAGCTTTCTCCTTGTCACCAGATGACTATTGCATGAAAAGTGCAAGTATGCTGGGATATGGCAGCTACACAACCACTGGGGAGGCAGAACACCAGCACAAAACCCTTCAGAGAAGTCTACCTTCTCCAAACAAAACATTTCAAAACAGCAGGTGATCCCAACTACAAGCCAAACTTGTATGGCTGATATTTCCCGTATAGCTGCATTAGTATTAGGCATTTACTGCAACTGCCCTTGAAGGCTGGTCCATAAAGAAGCGAAAACTTTAGACTTGCAGTAATTTAATATATGAAATATCACATATGGGTCTGAAGGGAGAAACTCTCTCAGTGCCCCCTCCTTTCACAATGCTGAGCAGGAACTTTTCCTAGCCCAGATGCATTTCTCTGAAGGATAGGAGACACTCACCTTGAACAGGAAGACATGAAAGGAAGACATGAAGACATGAAGGGAATGACCTGCTACAGATCTCCATAAGCAGAGAAAAAGTGCCTATCATTTTGTAATGATGGGGTAAATGTGTGGAGGGAGTTGACTGTTGTCAAGCCCATCACCATGTGTTATGGGCATTTTAGGGTGATTTGCTGAGAGCTTTCCTGGAACTGGCTGGGGAGCTGCTGCACTTAGAAAGACATAATGTGGGACAATGGATTCATATGGTACAGAAAAGTCAGGCTGAAATGGAGAAAGATAACTTGAGTATTCAGGAGCATCTTGTACTACATGTCCAGCTCATCCTTGGAATATTGAAACACCTATTTTATATGTTTTTTTTTTTTTTTTTTTTTTTTTTTTTTTTTTGGCTTGGAGTTTTTTACCTTGGCATGTTTTTCACCTAGGCATGTTTTCCCTATAAATGTGTAGAGAGCATCCAAAGCATAAAGAAAAGCCAGAGAACTTGATTTTAGAACAATGTGCAATCATTATGATTAAAGTTCATAAAACACCAGCAGGACTTATATTTAAAACTCGTGCACATTGGGATGTAAGGGAAAATTGTGATGAGCAGTCCAATATTAGTGATTACACAGAATTTACCTGTTTTTTAGGTTTACATTCTGGCCTCAAGGACTATCTTACAGATATCAGGTGGAGGAAACCTGTGTATAGCAGCCTGTTTTACTTGTCTTGGTTTTTGAACCTTCTGCATGGAAAATAATGTCACTGTTGACCCAGAGAGTGTATATATTAATCAATTATCATATGAAAATGATTCAAAGAACATAATAGCTTTGAAGTTGGTGCATGTTTTGTCACCTCATGCTGTAGATTTACTGGTCTTCAGCCTACATGGCTACACTTGAATATTTGCTCATTGTCATCCTTTGAAACAAGAGTGATTTCAGGCTCAGGTGTCTTGTGAATAGATCTTGGAGGTGATTCATAGATGGAAGAACTGCTAATGAGTAAGGTTAGCAGTTGTAATAGACTGAAAATGGAAGTATGCTTTAATTATATTTTATGCTCACCTTGTGTGTCATTCAACTTATCTCTACTTTTAATTTGTGAAGGGAGGCTCTCTGGGAACTGGGAGATATTCACTCACACCCTCTGCATGGAACTGGCCTGAAAACTCATAAAGTCTGATGGACTTGTGCAGTTCCTAAACCCTTTATCCTGTAAAAGCGCATTTTTAATGAATTTGCTGGATCCAGCAGGTTGTATTCATTTAGCAGAGGAGAAACTCACTAAACCCCTAAACACCAATTCAATTTCATTTACTTAATAGGAAATGAGAGTTTTGACAAATAGGTGTTGGGCTTTCTTTTCTTTTTTTTTTTTTTTAAATGCATAAAGTCTACCTTTCCACATGGTTTTTAGGATCGTTTGAAGTGTTTCAATTCTTTTCCAGAATTAAGCAGTAAATGCAAGAGTAATTTGCAATCCAAAGAGGCTTAAAGTGTAAATGAGAGAAGTTCTGGCTGTGTTTGGGAAATTTCTCTCTTCCCTTTTCCATAGATTTCACATTGTACTTGCAGGGAAACTTCTTATGAGGCATTTGTTAGCAATATTCTCTTAATCCAAGCCTGTCAGGAAAAGCCCCAACAACTCCCAAAACATACTGAAGACAGAGAAGTGACTTTCTAGGTGAAGGCACAGGTTTTTTTTTGTCTATAAAGAAATAGATGTTTCACACCAAAATTTCTTTATACTAAGTGATAACATATATAAGCATACATTAGTGCTCTTTAAATAGTAATTTAGCTGGCTGCATGCTTTAAAGGAATGGAAATATCTAGAAAATATGTGAGAAAAAGCACTCCTTACTTTTCAGTTTTTAGTGGGCTTAGTAATGTACATTTTCTAAAAAAAATAGAAGATCTGTGAATGCCTTTGGCAAGCATGGTGTTTTAGAGACTGCAGTACAAACAGAGAAGGATGACATCAGGCTTTCACCAGCAAATTAAAGACAAAGCATTAAGTGCCTAGGTCACAAGTATGCATTGTGTTTAACAGTAAGGTATATGACGTGGAATATCCTTCTTCATATTTGGAGAAAATATTCTTTTCAGTTGAGGAAATGAATTTTATGTATTTTAAAAATCACAGCTATGGAATACAAACTGAAACAGGGAGCTTAAATTGAAACAGCAAATTATTTGGGGAAATTAATCAGGACACCGTTAAATAGAAGTATTAAGTTATAAGCAGCTTACAAGTCAACACTTTCTTAGTTGAAAACTTTTCCTTAGTAAAATGTCAACCTGACAATTAAAAAGTTTAACAGAAAAATAAATGTTTTGCTGACTTTTTGTAAAAATGTGGGAAGATATGTTGTAAAAATCCCCAAATCTTTGCAAGCTATTTTGTGAAAAACTCTATATTCAATTTGGTTTTGTTCTTAAGCTTTTGAATTCATGCAAATCCATAGGCTAGAAATCTAGTCTGTTTCTAAGTTCAGAATTAATGAAATGCATTGAATAATTCCTTAATATTACTGTGGATTTCATTAAAGACCAGAAAGCTGAACTGCTGCAGCTCAGTGTGTGATCTTAATGTGTCTGCAAACAACAAGAGGAGAAACACAGTTTTCTCCAGAGTACTATTTGGTGTTGAAGTGATTTAGGTCTGGAAAATCAATCTGTTCATCCTTCTGGACAATTTCTGAAACAAATATTTAGCAAGATTTATAGTGTTGTACATATGCAGGCCAAAGGATTACACTGGAAGGCAGATTTTTGTAATACCATATAATCAACTACTCTATAAGATTTTTTTTTTTGGTGAGTGTGCAATAAATGCAATTCTGCAACATGTTTTAAGGTCATATAAATATAGCAGATTATTCAACTTTTCATTTCTTCTGTAACTAGATGATTTTATATTATCCCGTTTATAGAATAGATACAAAAACACTGGAGGCCTACAGATGAAAGCAAACAAACAAAAAACTAAATGAAACACCTTCCCTTATATGAACTTTAATTACTGAAATTTTATTTTCATCTTAGCCATTTGAACCCATTAAAGGGTAGACTTTTTAGAAATTCCTAAACAGCATTCATCTGAAACCTTAGCACATAAATATAATGGGAAAAGAAGGTTTAAAAATGAGAATAATTAAGGTTATTTTTAACATGCTAAGGCTGTTTGCTTGTTGTTAATAGCACTTTTGGTTTACTCCAATCACATTGTTTGGGAGTATTGCTGCACAGTGGAATACCCTAGCACACTTCCTCTCAAATATAAGCCAAAAGCCTTTACACTTGTGCAGGAGAGGATGAAAAATTGATAATTGCACATGTGTAGCCAGAAGACCCCAGATCTGGAAGGGTATGAAGGTTGCAATTGCCATTGAGAAGTCTGAGAACATTGGAGACTTGGACAGGGAAATCCTGACAGGGGTGAGGAGTTGCACAAGAAACACTTCAAAGCTTTAATTTCAAAATGCGGGTGGTTAATGACACTCAGAGCAATCTTAGTGTCTTGGGCAAGCAGTTAGGTATGAGCTTACACAAAGAACTGAAGGCCCAAGCAGTCTATTGTCCAACACTGAGGGCAGGGGGGATTGATATTTTTTGCTTGGCTTATGCTGGTCACTTGTAGTCTCCTAGTATTTTAGCTGCTGTGAAGTGGAGAGGAGGAGAAAGGTGAGCTAGGCTGAGCCCATGCACAGCCCTAAGCAGAGAGCCCCAGTCTGCTGATGGCACTATTTGCAGCAACAGAAGCTACAGCAAATCTGTGTGTATAGCAGTAGGACATTATTTTTCAAAAGTCAAACCCAGGACACTTTTTATCAGTAATTTTTAGGGCTGTGAACTATGCAGGTGTTCTGCATTCAGGTTACTCTGATCAGCTTTGTGGGGACTAGGAATATCCTTCTCATCGGTTCTGATTTTGAAAGCCCTCAAAACTATCCACATCCCTGTTGTAGTCATGCCCATCTCTCCCTGCAAAGGCAAACTGTGGCATGGTAGTGGCAAAATTCCTCCACCACCCTGACTTCCACGTGAGACCCTTGTTACCTGGCAAGGGATGGTGCAGCTCAGGCTCAGGTTAGGTTGGAGCATGGGCTTATAATGTCTAGCAGGAAATTTACAGGGGGAGAAGGGAGAGAAAATACTTTATAACTAGGCAGTTGAGAAAAAAAAGGAAAATGTTACTATTTTCTCTTAATTTATAGAAAAATTTTCATGTAGTTATAAATTGGAATGTTCTCTGAATTTCACAAGTAAAAAGTGCAACATTATAATAGGTAGAAGAGACAGTCCTGAGACAAAATTAAGATGTGTCTGTGTCCAGACTTCTCTATTCTCTGCATTTTGACAATGGCAGCAAAGCCAGCTGGGGGCCAAGACAGCAACATATAGAAGCATGAAAATGTCTGCTATAGACAGCCAATCAGAAGTTAGTTTTGAAGTCAGAGAAAATAATTATTGCATCTGATATATCTTTAAAATGGTTAGAACAAGCCATGCTCAAGAAAGTTTATTCTCCCTGATCTGAACCTAGTGCTTTTGTTTAAATAAATAAAATTAAAATAAAATAAGAATACAAAAAATGCAATATTTCTTTGAAAAACAATGGGCTTTATAAACAATTCTTGAAACTCTTTTGAACTATAGAAGAGACCAAATGATTTTTGAATCTTAGAATTACTTCTCAGTCTTAAGTATAGGGTGAAAAGAGCAATCTCTTACTCAGCTTTGAATTTTCCACTTTTTGTTTTCACTGAACCTTCTCAAGCTGTTTTATCATTTGAGACAAGACCACAAGGTCTTCTAAATTAATATTAATATTTTTTTTCAGCATTTTTCTACTGTCTTTTAATAACACAAAAAATCTTGCCAGTTCCTCCTTATATGAGAGCTTTCCTGAAAACAGCAGAACTTAGAATTGTTAATGAACCCATTCTAGCCATTCAATGGCCTTTAAAAAGGTTTTGAACATGGCTGCTCAAGTTCCTATGGTGGTCACCGAATACCCCAATCATAATCATGAATATTGTTATCTCAGAAAAGTCCATGTTCTTTTCCAATGTCTTGTGCAACTGTGCAAGGGTATTCACTTTTTTCATCACATTGGCTCAGCTGGAACAATTTTTATGCAATCCCATCCTATTCTCTTTTAATGATGATGAAAGTGGAAGAATCACCTGAATTTTTCATTTTATGTAAATGTAAAGGTTTCTCCTGTGTTGTGTGTCTTCAACTCATTGCAATTAATTGCAGAATCAACTAGATGAAGTGAAAAAATGCAGATCTTTGCCATCAAACAAATAGATCTATTTATTCATGTTGGAATAGCAGCATTTTGGAAACTTATGTTGGTTTATCTCTGTCTTAGAGCAGCTCTCTCCCTGTAGCTGCTCATATCCCAAGTCATACACCTTCTTGCTGCTTTTTCTTATGTATTATGATCAATCACAATCTTTTTTTTTTCTGCAATGATTTCAGCAAGAGTACATGGAACTGTTCTAAATTGAGTCTTCATTTTAGATAATGATGGTTCTTCTTCTTCAACATGCATGTGAGATATAATTATATCTTCCTTTGTCACCAAGAGAAACTCTGGAGATTCACCAGAGCCGTTTGATAAATGCTTCTATTGCTTCTTATTCAGCTGCATCTGTTTCTCCAGATGTACAGCCAGAAATTGCTCTGGGGAGCTTCTTAAACAGGAGAACCTTTCTATCTTTTGAAATATTCATCCCACATTTTTTTAAACTCAGATGTCCCTAGGTGGTCTATGGAGATATGGCAAGTTAGTGTTAAATTTTATACAAATTATGTTATTGTTTTCTCCATTTATTTGCCAATTTTGAGAGTAAAGTTTTGTCTTTTTCATGAAGAATTTACATTTTTCTGTT
The DNA here is from genome assembly GCA_013396955.1 of Regulus satrapa. Lineage (NCBI taxonomy): Eukaryota > Metazoa > Chordata > Aves > Passeriformes > Regulidae > Regulus > Regulus satrapa. The sequence goes on from VWZN01003844.1 coordinate 325,401, forward strand.
GCACTGACCCTTGCTGTGCCTGTTTGTGTCACTTTCTCTGAATTAACACAGCCATTGGAGTCATGAAATGAAGCATACAGGTTTTCCTTTGCCATTCAGTTTCCATGAATAATCACTTGCAAGTTATTCTCTGCTCCCAGCGTTGCTTATTTTTGGTTACACACAAGTCAGGAGGTCAGACCCTGTTGGCTGGATAGCTCACCACTGAGTAATGCCACTCACTACCGTGCAAGGGCACACTGTCATCTTTGGTAGCGCAGAGACGGCCATTTGGGGGCAGAGCTATTTGTATAAACTGAAGTTACAACGGAAGGCATTCAAATACATTCTGGAGGTGAAAAGACAGATGTAAATTCAGGCTCTTTTCCAACAGAGTGCATAAGCAGGTACTTAAGTTTAAGCCAGCGGGTTGTAAGTGTGTGCTTCTCCCCTAGGGGTATCAAAACCTCTGTAGTGTTTTGATAGGGTTAATAGCTAATTTTCAAATATGCTGAACCTCCATTAAATTTGTTGAAGTAAACAGAAGCTACATATGATCAGAGAGTATTGGGGCAGAACAAGTCCCACCAAGGGGAGAAAAACACTTTGCCCTGCTTGCCAGAATGTCAGGATTTTGAGAAAATAGCTTTGTTTTTAACTTGGAACAATCTTTTCTTAAAATAATATAACCAATTCATGCTGACAGCAGACAGGCAACCTAAATTGTAGATGAGCTTCAGTGTCATGCACACATATTACTATATTTATGTATTGTTTTAAAAATAGTCATAGTAGGAGAACTGAGAAGCTAATCCATACGTGTAGATTGCAGCAGTTAGTCAGAAAGCAACCATATGATTGGCAATTTTCCAGGGAGACCTGAACAGGGCAAGTTACATTTATGTGATCTAAATCCACTGGTCGCATTCAGGGGGAATTAACATCTGTTAAAAGTATTATGTTTATCATGCAGGTGTTTCAATATTTGTATTTATTATGTGTTGCAGCAACAGTCTCTGAGAAAACATTCATATAACAATCTGGTTGTTTTATTGTCTGATTCTGTCAAGACAGTAATTTTCTTACTCCAACATTGTGATCCCCTTGCAAGCTGTAAACTATTTAATGAAGTGACTATATGGAGAAAGATGACAGACTTTCAAACTGTTAGAAGACAGTTTTACATCAGTGACATTAAGTTTTACACTTGGGATTGTTCCTAATACATGTATGGCAAAAATGTTGAATTAGTTTGAAAATTTCCAGAATTCCAATGTATTCCCCTGTGCTGTTCTGTATTTGACATTGCATTCATTTTTTCAATAAACAATACACATAGATTCCAAGATTAATGGAAATAAATATTACATAAAGTGCATCATAGAAGGGATGATAATTATATATATCTTTGAAGATTTTTGCTTCATGTGTATATAATGTTTTTATTGCTCAAGAAGTAACTGCATCATGACTTGCAGAAAAGGCTGCTATCTGTTTAAAAAAAAAAGAAAAAATTTGAAAGCTAGACATCTGCTGATTTGCATTGCAGTGTAATATGATGCTGCCTGTAATACAGACAAAACAGCTATGCTAAAAATTTTAAGGGAGCAAAATCAAATGCCCAAACCCATGAGGAAATACAACAGTTTGGGTCATCTGCATGATCTTAATTTGGTCCCCTTGAGTGATGAAGTCTTTCTTATATTATCATGGATGTTTTTGTTCACAGGACCTCTTGAATCTGATCCAGCTCATACTGGAGCTAATGGAAATGTTTTCATTGACTTCAGTGAGCTTCAGGCTGGATTCCAAATGACCTCTTTTTTCTTATTTGACCCATATTTCTTGAAATAATATAGGTGTATATTTATCTGGTGAATAAGGCATGATCCTTGTCACAAAAAATTCATGAAGTCCCTGTTCATACAATGAAAAGGAGGTGATTCATTCCTGTTGCCTAAATGGATTTCTATTTTCATTTGATTAATCCACAAAATGTAAGTTTATCTCTATATAGAGTTCATTGCTTTACCAAAAACAAGCAAATAAAAACAAACTAAAAGCAAAACAAAGGCACTCAAAGTTTTGTTTGAGCAAATAATTTATTCCAAGGACAAAGACAAAGCAGTTCAGCTGTAGAATGGTCTATAGTGGTGTAGCGGTTTTTAGTGGTAACTGATTATGATACAGGTATGAGGTAGACATTAAACATTTGTAGATCAATAGATTTTTAAACATTTGTAGATCAATAGATTACATAAAGTATAACGACTGTTTTGGAAAGAAAATCTTCAATAATAAATGTCCAGTTTAAAATAGTGTATAAAGGGGGTATGATCTACCAGGATATGGTAAAATTACTGTCAGAGATTGAAAAGGGACGACATCTGTACCGGTAATTTTTGTTAGAGAAGTTCTCTGATGTGCGTGCCATTTTGCATGGATGGAATATAAGCAAATTTATGATCCTATTGGTTCTAACATTGGCCAGGCACTAGTTGAAATTTAATGACTTGCATTAAATTATTAGAATTGCATTGAAATAACTGATTTGAGTAGCACACTTCTGTTTCCCACCGTGTATGCTGAGATCTAAGATGAATTGATATGTCACCACCTCACCATAACACATCCCCTTATATATTCTTTCAGGTGATTTACATTTATTTTTATTGAGGCCTTCAGAAAAGTAGCATCACAATTTATTTTCTATTTTCCATCAGCAATTTCACTTACTGCATTCAGTCCTCATTCAATAGGACTCTTTCCTGACCATCTAGGTCTTCCAAAAATATGAACAGAAGCAGCATTCATTTATTTTTAACTTTTGCATTTATTGGTCCTATCGTCAAAATAACATGACTGAAACATTTATATGTATTATGTGCTTATAATTTTATTCTTTATTTTGGCCTTCTGAATGAGTAACATCTGTTACCACTGATGGAAAATATCCTCTGGGCCACAGAGGAATCACAGTCACATGCTGCCTCTGGAACAGCCGGTGTGAATCAGCAGTAAGATAGACTCATCACTCTGCACCTAACAGATATAACATCAAAATGGAGCCAAGACATTCCTGTCCAAAGTGGGAGGTAACAGCCTATCCTCTAACTTAAAAAGAGAAACCTCAAACAATTTCCCTAGTGCTTGCAGCCTTAGAGGCAGCACTTAGTATGATTCACTGCAAACTTCTCATTTTCATCAGCCTTATCCTCCCTGATTATTATAAGGAATAGTGTGTCCCATAAGCTAACTGTAATAACAATGACAAAGGGATTCAAGAATACAGAGTGCACAGCATGAGAGGCTCCTGAGTACTCTTGGTTTTTGGTTCTAAAGGGTGGGTTTGGAGTACTTTTCAACATTTTTCATTCATAACAGGTCTAAAATTTCAAAGATTTGTAAAATAGCATGCAATGTACTGGTCATTGCCCAAGGGGAGCTGCAACAAGCAGTCTGCTAAATACTACCTTGTACAATGTAGATGTTGGAGAAACAAAAAGAAAATTTTGCTTTGCAAAGGGGCAAAATTTCACCATCTTTGGCAAAATGAACCAAGGGTCTTTCATACATGGTATCCAGAATCACTCTATTAAGTACAAAATGATTGACAGTTACTTACTCAGAGTAGTGTTGCTCTAAATGTAGTGTGCACCAAATGCAATGCACACTAATGAATAAGGTAGTAATCAGGTGTTTTGTTTTATGTTTGTACAATGCCCAGCACACTTACAGCTGGAGCACATGGCCAGGTCAAGTTCCTCAGGTAAGCCATGCATACTCTAAGTCTCTTAATTAGGGAATAATTGAAGCATAAGTTGTTATTTTGGTTTCAGAAAAGACCCATGGTGAGGGGCTCTTTTTAGGGAGTCTACTTGAGATTGGATCTTTTGCAGAGAAGACAACTGTTTGTGCAGACTCATTCTTGTAGATCACAAATGACCAATAAGAGAAGATTTTATATATATATATTTCTATATGTTTGGTATAATTCATAGAGCCTCTATTCCTGTGCAAAACTTTAGGTGCATTATATTACTTATATAAATCTGTAAAATATTATTATATTCAAACAGAATGATGAATGATGATTTATCTACTGTATTCCAAGTCTATAAATGCGGCAACCCCTTCTGTGCCATTTGTATGTACTTGTGCAAACAGATTTCTTGATTTTGCTTGGTATATATAATAGTCTTTCATTAATTTATGTAATTACTTTTTAATGTTTTTATTCTACCTCTCTTTCTTTCTCCTTTATTTCTGTATCTCAAATGTACCCATTGGGTGAACAATCCCCAGAGTGTATACAATAAAAGTGAACAAACAAATCTGAATTTGATTAATCCAAGTTTAATCACTAAGTGCCATAGGATACTTTTCCTGACTCTTTGTAAATTCATTTATATTGCAGAGAAGCAAAGGCTTAAAGAATATAGAAGAAGGCTTAAAGAAATCCAATTCTCAGCACTTAGGGTAGGAAACCTAGATTGTGTCCCTAGAAGTGTTTGGCCCCATTTGGTTACATACTTGTACTAATTGTCTCTTGCTGTTATCTTTTGAGCAATATCATAGCAACATATTTTGCATGGTAGTAAATTATCACAAATGGAGAGATTCAATGTATGGCTAAAAATAATGCCTGCATTTTGCACAGCTGTTGAGTTTTAACTGAAAAGTTTAAGCAGCTCTTCAGAAAGTCACAACATCTGATCTGTAAGGTGCTATCCACCTTTGCTTTCGGTGGGAGTTGTGGACGTACAGTTCTCCAGAGACCTGACACCTATAGAGGATATTATAGAAGTCAAGTAACTGCCCTGCGATAGTGTGGCTCATCCAATAAGGAATGGATTGTTTAACACTGACAAAGTGGAGTGAGTAACCAGCTATCAGAGACATTTTTGACATAGAGCCATAAAGTGGGAAGCAGCATGTCATTTTTGCAGGCATTAATGCAGCAGGCAGACTGCCCTAATGATCTATAGATAAAGCAGAAAAAATGTCTTCCTGGCTTAAGTGAATTAATGTTGTCATTAAAGATGATAGCATGACATGGGAGGAAAGGTAGTGCTACTTTAAAATGAAGTATTCCTCTGTCTATTCATCATTAACTCCAGCTAGAAACTGGAGTAGCACAAACTCAACCTTAATTTGTCCAGGTTTGACATTACATCCCCACAAAAGAAAAAGGTAACATTTTTAGCTGGAAAAAAATCCAGGCAGCCTCTAAAATACCTGTAGTTTTTCTTTCCCCGAAATCAGATGCAAATAGGAAAACTTTCATGCAAATATCTACCTGTATTTAATCTGCATTCTAGAAGAATTTATGGTTCTATTTTTGTGTTGGAAACAGCACAACAACAACTTCTTATAATTTATTACTCTTTAGCAATCAAATGGCTGGCCATTTGTTTTCTTATTTTGTCTTCAAAATGTATCTTTTAAGTCATGTCATCTCAGTTGAAATAAGGAATTTATTGATACCATCATGGGTTAGGCAGGAATGTCATGAGGTGTCCAGTGTAGTGTCCTGCAGAAAGAAGGGGGAAAAAAGCAGCACCATCCACGAGATCAGACCAGGTTAGTCTGGGTATATCCAGCTGAGTCTTGAAAACACTCAAGAATGGAGCCTGTACAATCTCTTTGGAAATGTATTCCTAGCACTGTGGCCAGTGGGGTGATTTTGAGTAGTTTTTTTTGGAATATGAGTTGGAAGACAGGAGTGATCTCTTTGACTTCCCTATTGGTAGGCAGAATGATGAGATTCTCATGAAAAATAGTTGTATAAGACTGAAGATAATGTTGAAGCAACATGGCTTGATCATACCTGGCTGAGAGGTATGACTGAGCTGGCTCTGCTTTTGCTGACATTCCTGTTTTTGACTGAGTTGTTAGCACTGTAAGATCTACCAAATATTTTGTTTTATTTCTACTGCAAGACTTTTTACCCTCCTGTGTTTCTTCTATCCATTGTCTTTTCTAAAAAGCATGTTTGCAATTTAGAAATAGAAAAGGGGAAGGTGGACATGGTGGATTTCTGATACATTAATAATTTATTCAAAGTTCATGAAGAATTTATTCAAAGTCTCTCTCTTAGGACTTTCCATTCACCTAGATTTGTTTTTCACCCTCATAGTTGTAGGCCAGAAGAACAAAGGACAGATTTTTTTCCATTTCCAATTTTTCCATCAGCTATCCACTGATAGCTGCTCACTTAATACTTAAAAAATTTAAATAATAAACCTATTTTTCTCTCCAGAGATGCTCTGAGGGTGCTACTACCTGATGTTCAGGGTTCCAGAAGTTGTAACTCTAGGAACCAGCTCATGTCCTTTGCTGTTTACATTCTCCTGTTTCACTACTTTTCATGGTTGTTGAGGTTTCTCCCTAGTATAGGATATCTGTGTTTTTTGTCTAGTTTGAAATAAATACGTTTTTTCCAGTATTTGTATATATATATTCTCTTTTAATTGTAATCAAATGCTGAAAGCTTGAAGTGTTGTATTTAAATAGATCAAAACTTAAGGTCGTGGACTGGGTATTTAGGATTGTTAAAATACCCCAATCATTTTCATGTTTGTGTCTCTAAAATCTAATTTTATAATTCAAAAGGCTATGGATTTTCTTAATTTGAAAAATATGGATGAAAAGAGTAATTCCCTTGTCTTAGGCCTGCTTTCTTAACCTTGAGATCAGTTCAGTAAATCATACTAAATGCCCCTCAGCACTTTTCCAACATTTTACAGTGCTTCATTACTGCAGATAAATGCAGTTATAGTTCTCATAATATGATCGCAGAATTCTTATGCAGGTACTTAATTGAAGCGGATAAATTTTTATGCAGCAGTACTTTGTTCCTCCTAAATCTTTAGTAGTCTGTGGGTAATAATATAAGTGGTAGTAGAGTTAGGTGAACTTTTTAATGAAAAGAAAAAATACTGCACTTTGTTTTGTGTTTTCACTCTCTGACAACAAATGAAATGAAGGAGGCTCATATTCCAAGGAATTATAAAGGGCTAAAAAAACATAGATCTCCATAAAGAAACAACATTTGTAAGTTTTATGGTTAAATCAGCCGTTGCTTTGCTGACCAATAAAATGGAAAATGTGTGCTTTTATAGGTTTATAAAAAAAGGCAAACTCCAGTTGCATGAAAAATAACTTTCACCGATTGAGTACAGGTGGTGACTTGTTTAAACTCTGAAGATGTAAAGGCTTAGTATGCATGACTGAAAAAGGGAACATGGCACAATAAAAAGTCTTCCTTTCTTTACTCATCAATCCTTTGGGTATTCCATGTCAAATAAATGTTACAACAATTTACAGTAAAAGTATACAGTGGAAGTGCCAACGTTAACACTTCTTAGGATTGGACAAGGTCCAAATTTTTCATACCAATATTTAATGTGAAGTAAAATGTCTTTTCCATTGGAAGTGTCAGCTGTAACATGCTTTCCTATATTTGGCAACATGCTCATGTGAAGTATAAAGTCAAATGCACATGATGTTCCTTTTATTTCAACCATGATAAATTGTGTTCATTTGTTTAAGTGCAAGTGGCAGTTTTAGTGTTCCTACTATAAATTTTGGTCAGCTTCTATTGACATGCTGTATTAAACTTAAGAAAAACAAATTACACTTCACCCTTTTTAATTGACTAAATGTGTCAAAAACACAATAAGTATAACATGAAGGGTCAGAGTCTCAGACTTCACCATAATGGGTGTCATGGCAAGGATCCAGCTTTTTGTGCATTTCATTTTTCATAAAGTTTTAGTATGAGGCATACGTTTAACATTCACTTCCACTTCAGATTTGTAGCTTAAAAAAAAAATCTTGTTTTCTGTTCCCATTCATTGCACTTACTGGAAATATTGTTAAAAGGGTGTTTTTTTTTAATTTCTCTTTTTTTTTTTTTTTTTAGTTGATAGTACTGATGAATATAGATGAACCATTATAAACATAAGATTTCAAAATTGACTTTGGTATTTGAAGGAATGAATTCATGATTTATGTAGTATAAATGGATTTCTGTCAAAACTCATGGTTGAGACTATGGATAGGAATCCCTGACACCAGTTTTCTAAATAGACAAGTGTGCTTGAGTGCCAGATGGAACTTGGCATGCCCTATTCCCAAAGGATTTGAATGAAGTCTGCCACTTTTAATGCATGCATTTCATGCTAGAGAACTGATGTCTATTTTTGTCTTCTGGAAATCTTTACCTTTTTCTGGATTTTAACAACTGAAAATTAAGGAAAACCACCAATAGACTGTATGAGTATTGGCAGAATGCCTGTAAGCACTGGAATACCTTCATGGAGTTTAAGCCCTTTGAATGTCTTAGTGTAGAATCATTCTTATGAATTGTGAACAAGGGATCAGCACTTGTTGCAAGTGCCAGAATACATTTTTCTTTTGCTCTCATTGATGCATAAACCTGCATCCACTGGAAGAGTTTTGTTCTCATTCTGAATCTTTGCCTGGTTAGCTGTAGTATGGTGGAATGGTCAGAGAGCAGACAGACTGCCTGTAGGACTTTCAGCAAGCTTTAGCAACTTTCTTGCATTTCCAACAAATCCTTTCAACTACATTAATCTTCTGGTCAACAGCATGAAGACGATGTCAAGTGCTGCCAGATATTGACAAGCTGAACTCACATGAACAGCACTATCTGTTTTGTACGTTTACATCTGGTGAAACTCCTGACATGGCTATGCAATGGCAGGCAAAGCCTTTTCCTGCTCCTGCTTACTCTCATTTGTTGTGCGGCTGGTGGTGTAAAGGCATTCCTCTGACCAGCATCAGAGCCTGACTCTAATGCCAATGATAAAAAAAAAAAAAGATAGGTAGAGATATACATTGGATATCTCTCCATTATTGGAAAATAAGAAGCAAAATTTTTATCTACAATGGGTGTTCTTTTAACCTTCACTGTTTTCTACCTTCTGGAAATTTGATAAGATGTATGAACTCCATTAAGAAAGAATTAAGAGGCATAAGAGGAGCTGGGAACTATTTGAAGGCAGTTTGTTTCTACTTCTCCAAATAAGGGGAAAGAGATGGGAGTAGATCCCTTGCCTTGAGGGTGGTTCTGGTCTTTGTGTGTGGAACAGGATTGAGGAGAAGTGCCAGGCTGCCAGCCTGACCACTGCCAGCGTGGTTGCATCCTTATGCACAGAGAGCAAGGCGCCTGAAGAGTGCCCAGGAGTAACCTAAGCCCTGTGCTAGAAACCCAAGTCCAAACCCAGCTAGAAGGAGTCCAATGAGGCAACTTGGCCTTATCTCTCTTAAAATGTGATTTATTTTTGTACTTGCAGCCTTCTGCACTTGTGCTGAACAACACTTCTTTACCTGCAGTTTTGCAGTTGTATCCTGTTGTAGGTGCTTCCACAGTAAGTCAGCTCCTAATATGCAGCATGAGGAACACTTTTTTTGAATTTTTGGTGCACAAGTTTGCTCTTAGAGGCACCTGGCTGTAACCATCCAACTAGAAAGTGTTAACATGGGTGTCTTTTGTTTCAAGGTAAATTTTTTTTGCTTTTGGGGGTTTTATGATTCTGTCACAACTTAAACAACTCATTTCATAACGGTATTTTTAGCTACCAGAAAACGTTATGCATTCCTCAAGACTGAAAATACATCAGCTGGGATCATATATATACACTATCCCAAAGGGAACTTAAAACTTTCTTCATGAGAGACTGGATGACAAAAACTCTCAAAAGTTATAGTTCAGGAGGTAGGAAACTGTGAACTAGCTTCACAAATATTGTCAACAGAACAGGCAGTGCTGTCTGTAGCTCCATTTTCATGCCACTTTTACTATACAATCACAGAATATTCTGTTTTCAATATGATTTTGCCAAGCTAACCATAGAATTCTTCTTTGTTGCTGTTAGGTTTTTGGGTGTTTGTTTGTTTTTTTTTTTTTCCACCTCTGGTGGAATATATCTCTTTAGAGAATTAGCTCTTTCAAAAAAAAGAAAAAAAAAAAAAAAAAAAAAAAAAAGTTTATTAAAAATCTCTCCTGTAACCAACCCATACAGCCTTAAAATTTGGAAAAGTATTGCATCTGCTGCTGGGAAAGTGCCTTTTACTGTGTTTCTAATGATATGTCTAATCTTGGCCAAGCTAAGCACATTCAACACCTTCCACTTCAGCAACAGCATCAAAGAAACTCTATTTTCTGGGATCCCCCCTTAGAGTTTAACAGTTAATTTGCTGAGTATTTTGTTGGAGCTGAGTATGCTCCAGGCCAGAGCTGGCAGGTTGACAGCTTTCCCTGGAACTGCAAAGGCTGGCTGCTGTGGGACAATATGAGTATGGGGACTGGAAGTAGAGACTACCTCACTGGTTTTCTTTCCATTCATACTTAGGCAGCATAAAGAAATAATAAGAAATTCATTGTAATGAAAAGGAGAACCCACCTGGGTGCAATAGAATGCAAAGGTACAGAGGGCAGGACTGGGAGAAAACCTTTGTTTTTACTGTATAGTTAAAATTATTCAATAATACACAAACTAAAAAAAGGCAAATAAAAATTTGTACAGGGCAATAGTATTGTGGTGATTCCTCTCTTCTGGAGCTTCACTTGCCTTGAACTGTTCCTTTGAAGTTTCTTGTGTATATGTTTTATATTTTACTTTTTTTTTGTAGACATATGAAAATATAATTTGTCATTTATTGCTATACAATATTAATATTATACTATCACACAATTATAATATCACAATAAATAATGTGGCAATTGAGCTTTTGACAGGTATCAGATCCATGGGCTGCACCACACATTCAGAAATTTGACCAGAAGATTCCTGTATATATCAGAATTTTATCAGAAAGATAAAATTACCCAAAAGATCATTCTCATATTACAGTCAGAAAACAATGACTAAAACAAGCAATTATTTCTTCCAAAAACATCAGTTGAATGATATTTGTCTCAAATGTCACTTTGCAGAAAATTTGCCTTATTTGCTTTATTTCAGCCTCTCAAATTTGAAAATAGTATATAGAAAAACTTTTTGATAGCAATGACTTTTTATTATCTTGACATCTGAAAATCTTGGCCTAGGACTATATGTTGGATATCTTAATAGTATTGAATATATCCTAATATTCTTGAAAATTTTAAGAATACAGTGTTACTTTTTCACTGAATGACCAATTACCAATTTTGTTGTGGAGAATTGATATACACAGAACAATTTCCTTTGAAACAGTCCTGGTTTTATGGTACTCTTTGTGCCAACACTACACTGCAGAAGTCTCTGTTCTCCAATAAAGCACAGTACTAAAATAATTTGTGTTATCAGACTGCAGCAACCAAGGGCCAGGGAGAAAAATGGGTTCACACACAATTCAACTGTTAAAAAGAAACATTGGAGTCTCAGAAGCTCAAAAAAATTATTTTGACAGTCCAGAGTGAAAGAAGCATGACAAATAGTTGGTGCCTCTGGAGCACTCTCTGACACTGATAATACTGACTTCCACATTTCTCCTTCACCTCAAGGTTAAAGGCAAAACCCATCTGGGTCTGACCGAAGTAAATTTTCTGCTGAGTTTAGTATAGTGACACCTCTATAAAATTATTGAAAATACTCTGTATTGTAGTTTAAGTGTTTCTAGGGGATGTGTCTCTTGAGTTTTCTGTAGGAGATACTATGAGAAAAACTCCACTCTACCTAACTGCTACTTATCAAAACTGTGAATCCATATCATACATACACCTCTTGTAATTCTCTGCATTGTCTGTTAGAGTGCTTTCTTGTTATTTAATAAATATTGTCAATTAGTCTTGATATTCTTCTCAGTGCTCCATACCAACCCTTACTGCTGCTAAAGCTTGTTCACCCTGGGAAGGTACATTTTGCTAGTTCCTCATACAATTATCAACTGATTTCCAAAGAAGTTTTCATCTTAGAGCATTCTTTTTAAAAAATTTGTACATGTAGTCTAGCAAAAGAGCTGAAGTACACTCACTCACTCACTCACTCACTCACTCACTCACTCACTCACTCACTCACTCACTCACTCACTCACTCACTCACACCTGCAAACACTGCTCTGCCTGTAATTGAGAAGTGTCTTCATATATGTTTTGTGTGAGTATATAAATTATTTCTTATTATATTTGCCCATTCTTTCCTCTGTTTTGGATCTTATTATGTGTCTAAAACTCACCTTGACACTAGCTATAAAAATGTACATACCTCTTTTCCTGCCAATAACATTGAATTATATAACTGTAGTCCCCAGAAAATAAACAAAGCTTTTCATTAATCTAGAAAATATTCTGCAAAGTAACTGGTAGAAAATTCCATAGATTTCTTACAGCCAGATGTAGTAATAGGTGAACTATACAATATTCTTCTGTTAGATCAAGAGTGTATTTTAGCATTGATTTTCTTTTATCCTTTTATATATGAAATCAAAAGGCATCTTTACCTTATATATTTAAATAGAGTAAACCCTGCATATAAAAACTGGGTGAACTATACAAAATCATTTTTTTATCCTTCCTTAATATCTGCATAAAATATTTTAAAATGTAGAAATATTAGTCTGTCTTGTGTTCCCAGTAGAATAA
>VWZN01003844.1:338039-350984 GCA_013396955.1 Regulus satrapa
CCCCCCACCCCCCCCCCCCCCATCCCCAAAAGCTAACTAGATGAAAAAGCATGTAGGAAGAAAAATGAAAAAGTCTTCAACTACAAGCTTTGAAGCAAGTAAATGGAGGTTGCGTATGGTGTCACTGTACAACAGAAACAGCTACACTCCTGTCTGGCTGAGAGATGGAGTCCACATATCTATTTAAAGTCATTGATACACTGAGGAATTTGGACAGGGAAATGCAAGAATGCTGCTTATGGCAGTATGGGCTCCAACCCCTTTGGAAAGTTGTCAATAAAATATTACTGCAATGCACCTGTGTGGATTTAACTGGATCTGCCTGAGATTTAGCAGGGATTGGTATATAGAAAGAGGCTACTCCAGATCTGTGAACTTCTTCCACATTTCTGGGAGAACCATTTTTTCAACAAGATTATACCACTAGAAAACCCAAACATGCTTCAACAGGAATGAATGATCTTCATTCACTCTAATAGTTATCTGTCTAGTGGGAGCCACTTCAAGATTTTTGAGGTATTAGAGATGTTAATTAGTATCTATAATAAATTGTTAAGTGGCTTATTACAGAAATAAGACTCAAGTTTTTTCTTATTTTGTTTTATTATTTTATTATTAATTTATAGACTATCATAGGCAGTGTTGAACATCATGGATAATTCTTGCTCCAAAGGATTAGCTAGAAGGAGCTGAAAATATTTTCCTGCTTGGAACATTTGCCCTATCAGGGATATTAATAAACCTTGTAGGTATTTATTACTGAAAGATTGCCAGGGTGAACTTAACAGGTTTGATAAATTGTGTATATAGGAGAACTGTAGGTGTGCCTAACTCACAAGTGTGTCTTGTGGCAGTGCTCACAGCAGACTGCTCCTGCAAGATTGCCTGGAAAGTGCTCCTCAGACTTTGCAGGTTGGAAGCATTGACATGGATGTGGGACCCAAATGTTATTCTCCGATATCCAGGAGCACAAGGTATGTTTTTTAATCTATCCAACTGCAGTTGCTTTGCTCTGGGAAGAATGATATAGTTTAATAGGTCAATGTATAAAGCTTCCAAAGCAAATACGTCTGGGTATGGATATTAGATGTTGACATGGGGAACTGTACATCACAAATTTCTATGGGAATGATTTGGTAGAAATCAATGTTCAAGAAGTTCATTTGTTCAAATATTGAACATATATGGTCATTTGATCACAATTTTCATATGTTCAACAGCCCAGTTGAATTATTGAGACTTTTTTTTTTTTTTACTGTGCCAGATGTCTAGAATGTATGAAGAAACAGAAAATCTATTCTTCAATTAAATAAAATTTGTAGACTAAAAAGGAGGATTTGTCCACCAAATAAAAGTAGTATGATAGTCCCGTTTATAGTGACATGGACTAGATTTCAGGTCTGTAGATTCTTTATCTCACTGAAAGCTATCAAGGACCTGAAAGCTTTTTGACTAAATCTGGCATAGGGCCACAAAATTTCAGTTTTGATAAATTTCTGTCTTTCTAGTAAAACAAGATTACATTGGAACATTCCTGGCTCACTAGATTTGTCTAAACAGATGCTGACAATATGGTTCAAACATACGGGTTTGACAGAGCAAATTTCAATTTGTATTTGGACTCTAATCCCACACTAAGAAATGTGTAGCCTCACTCCTGAGCACTGGTAAAGCCTTGATGTGGAACTCAGGTCATGGTCATGGTCAGGTGCAATTGAAATTCTTCCCAGAAGAAATTTGTAGCGTCTTCAGTATAATTCTGCCATCACATTCTCACCTCAGTGGTGTGAGCAAAGGCATTCAGAGTGTGCCTTTTACCATATCTGCCCTGGCTGCAGGCATGTCAGTGTATCTGGCAAAGTTGCAGGCCAGATGTATGGCTCTTCAGCTTTCCTTTTGGGATATCTGGCAGGGCTTCAATGATGTAAGAGTGTACTGCCTTCTAAACCTTGATACGCATGACAGACCAAGACTGATGGTTTCCTTTAAATATGGGGCTGAATACCATTGTTGGCTTTGAAAATTCCAAGAAATATAATTTCACTTTAGATCACTATAAATTTATAACCTGTTGTACAGTGAAGGAGTAATCTCATGGGAAATGAGCATAAACCTATTATATTTTCATTAACAATCTGTTTTCACCATTGACTTAATCCACATTTATTGTTGTGAAATTTGATTATGCATCATAAAGCACCATAAACCAAAATTACATACGTATCAAAGTATCCATTTTCTTGGTCATGTTGAAGTATTAATTTCCTTTGTTTAAAATCTTTGGTCTTTTCCATCTAACTCAAACAAAGACAGTCTGTGTGTTTACTATCATCCACCTGAAAAGCAACATAGCAACTTCTGTTTTCTTTTTTCTTTTCAGTAGTGTCCCTCTTCTATGAGAAGAGATAATAGAACGGAAGTAAATATTTAAAGAAATCTAGTATATTTATTAGATTTGTAAGATTTTTTTTAATGCTCTGTACCTTTCTTTTTATTTGACTGTGCAATAGTTAAATGTTAAAAGCCCAGAGCTCAAGTCTACAAAACACACCAAAAAATACTGACCTATACAGTGTAACTCAGTTTCTCGAGCCAGTCTCAGAGGTGTGGAATGATCAGAGGTTTGTGAAGAGGCAGTTAGGGAAGCTTTAAATTTGACATGCATGTAGTTTTGGGGTAAACCCATATTTTAAAGTATGATGTGGATTTTTGTGTCATTGTTCCTTTTATTCTGAAATCTGGAATTCCTTATTGTCACACATTTATAGCTTCTGAATTTTAAGAATTAGAGAAAATAGTCTAAAGAAATGTCAGGCTACTTTTTATGTACTTCATTGCCTAGTGGTCAACTAGTTTTCCTGCATTAAAAAAATATTATTTTCAAAAATTATTATATATGATGAACCATTAACACAGGAAGTCAGCTACTTGAAATTTAGCTCATAGGTCAGCATAAAGTAAATGAAATATTTTAAGCTTCACATAGTCCTCAGATAATTGGCTGGTATTTCATAGCAGCAGAGGACTGTCAAGAATTTAATGTTAGTGTTACAGTTTTGCAAACAGCATTTCAGGTTGGTTAGTTGCACAGATTTATAGCAAAAATAAAATCTGATTGTGTTTATCTCTATTAAAAAAATGCTGAAGAGTCTGTGCAATATAGAATGTGGTGATTGTTGAAAATATTTTGCATGCACCAATGTACCAGCAGAGAAATACAGGATAAAGAGAGTATAATTGCTAGGAAGAGATTTTATGCATGAAAAGAATTATACTTTCTATGTGACTGTTCAAGATGGATATAAAAAGATAGAAAAAAGGCAAAATGCTAGCAAGTTTTCTATTTAGCAACTTGCTTTTACCTACTTTGATAATAACACAATGTTTAAGCACAGAGGAAAAAAAGGGAAAGGTCTTGGAAGTTATATTGATAAACTATGTGTAGATCCCACAGCTGGCATAAAATATCTTGTTTGGGCTGTAAAAATATATTAGTATGTCATGTTATCTTCATAAATTCTTGCAACACATAGGGTGGGTAGTGTCCCCCCAAATCCCAGGACTCATTACCATTTCTGCCTGCTCTTATCATTCATCAGCCTCCTTGTCATACAGAGCAGGCACGCGGTTGGGGCCGCAGCATTACCATTCTGGAGGGGTAGATACTGAGTGAGTTATTAGCTGTGGCAGACAGCCCTGCTCCTAAACACTCCTGAGAAGGTTCTTCACTTGGGCAAGCAACAATTACAATGGCATTCCCAACCTGAGGAATGCCAGAAAGTTCTGAATAGAGCCTGTGGATTTCAGTTTTCCCTTTGCAATGATGCTGATTAGGCATTAATCATGATTTCCAGAGCTTTCCAAAGTTCACCAAAGAAGTTCAAGCATTTAGGACAGTCACAAATACTTGTATTCCACTAAAGCCATCCAATTTACATGTTATTCTTGTTTGTAAGAAAGCTATAATTCCTATTTCTGTGTGAAAAGTTATAATCTGAAACCCCAAGCAACTGAGAATTTGTGTCTCCATTTCAACATGAGGCAGAAAGGAAACAGGTAAATTAACACATGAATTATATTGCTTTTTAGAATTGTATGAGCTTTGAAGCACCAGACCAGTTTCCTTTTGATCTTCTTTTGAAATTTTGTGTTTCTCAAATTTACACATTTAAAAATAGCTATATTTAAGAGGACTGTCTTTTTGCTCTAGTGTTTATTGTCTGTTTGCTCTAATGATGAACATTTGATTTATTTAAAATTATTACTTTTTCTTACTATTTGAAGACAGTGACAATGAAACACTTTTCCAGACAGCTAATACCAGATTAAAAAATAATTAAGAATTTTTTAGAGTGATGTTGATTGATTTTGATAAAGCATGAGTCTAGGTATGTAACTATCTTATTTTCAAATTACTTAGGATAGGAGGCAAGTAAGTTTCAGCAGGAAATTAACTAACTTTGTCCTGTAACAATGTTAAGATTTAAACTCCTATTTTTTGTTTAGGATTTCACTGATTTGGTATGATGAAGTGGCATTTGCTTTTAGTAAAATCAGCTTTGCTGTTTGTTTGACTGCATTATTAAATCTTGCAGAACTAACACTGGTGACAACTTTCTGATTTCTGTTTAATACACTACACATTATCAACAGCAAGATGAGGACTTGAAGCAGGAGTAACACAGAGGAATTTTTGGTTAAAATATCTTTGCTTTTGTATTTTCAGAGCAGTGCTTAAATTATGTGCTATTTTAAATATTCTGTTCTTATAAATGAAGTTTTTAATTAAACTACTTAAATTGGTCTGCTGCTTAGATTATCAGTATAGGATATATATAGATGGGAAAATACCCAAGAAATGTTATGATAAAATTAGGAATAGCAGTTTAAAAAGAAAGCATGAGTCAGTTTATGAGATTGTATCCTAAAAGGCATTCCCTTTGATAGTAAAGGAAATTTCCTCTTCAACGTTGATGCATAACTCTCAGTAGAGCACATATAAATATTGGACATTTTCAAAGCACATCATATATCACATAACTGCAGTTTTCAAATCCATTTTTTTACATATTTCAGTTCTAATTTTGTCTCCTTCCACTTCCAAAGAAAGACAAAAGAAATACCTACATTTATAACTGTTTCCCACATATCATTGTCCTGGGCTATGAAGTTTGAGAGAGGGAGGGAGTAAAAATGAGTTCAAATGCTCATGAAAAATACTTTACATTGCACAACAACTGAGAAAAGCCGTACACTGATCTTTCACTTAATATGAAGACTTTTTTTGCATGAAAACACCTGATCTGCCTGGAAAAATGCAATTCTAGTTTAGTTCCATATGCCAGTGTGGGTATTTTAATTGTGCTCTCCCAATAGTTTTCTTGCCTTTTCTAGTAAGTGCCACGGGCAATGTGCTGTACTTGACTCTCTTTGCCTTGGTGACAAGCAATTTTGGAGAGAGTGCAATGTATCTTATATATATTCCTGTACTGGCAGTGGTGACATGGAAAATCTTGATGCCAGCCTTTCTACCGATGCTGCAGCCCAGGCTACAGGTAATTTTTTTCCACATAATTTTGTATAACTCCCTGCATTGTGTTAAATCTTCAGTGATAATTGGTAGTCCTAGACCTCAAACACTGCATATAGCACATAGTATGGACTCTTACTTCCTAGGAGTTAATTTTTCAATCATACTAAATTTTTTAACCATAGAAATTGTTACATATTTAATTTTTTTCCCCTTTATTTTTTTTTTCCCACGGAAGTACTTTACTGTGACTTACAAAATATTTGGAAAATATCTCTTTCAAAGCTAGACTTGCTAATCATATTGGAAGGAAACAAATCTTTCTCACTCTCTTCATATTGGATTATGTCAAAGATTAGCTTCAATTTAAGCAATGTTGTATGAAGTTTTGAAAAGGATTTTCGTTTTAAACTACAACCATATGTTTTTCTCCATTGAAACAGCTTACATACTGAGTATATGAGATTGATTGATGACATTTGCTCCAGTCATTTCACTAGTCATTTATTCATTTAAGGTTAGGTTAAGGATGTTTATTAAATGATTAGCAAAGCAACTCATTGATCATTGTTCCCTGTTTCTTTCTAGAAGCAGTTGAGTAGCAATGAGGTTAAACAAAAATATACTAGTGTTTTATAACACGAATATACAGGGATAATAATTATTGTTCTGCAACTTCTTTGTTGTAAATCCTTATAACAAATACATTACAGTTTCCCCAAAGAAAAGATCCCAAACAAAACTACAGAATGAACAGTCACTGGCCTAACAGCAGCCTAATCCCATGCCTCCCTCTTTCCTGTTTCCCACTCACCAAAACAGATTGTAGTACACATCACCCTAGTTTTCAGTTTTCTTCATTGGCTCACAGTTGAATATTTAAAGTCACCCTCTTTCTATATAATTTGAGAAAATGGATCCAAGATGCTGCAGAGGTCACCTTGCCTCTCAAAGCTGCAATGTCACCCTTGATGCTCTAGGTGATTATTTTCAGTTCATATGTAGATACTGCTTTCTCTGGTCCTGGTCTTCCACAAGATAAAAGGGATTGAGAAATGGGNGAAGGGAAGGGAAGGGAAGGGAAGGGAAGGGAAAAACACAGAACTCAAAATAAATCCTCAAGGGAGGATGGAGACTTTATAATATCTTCAACCACCCTACATAAATGTTCTCTGAAACAGGTTTAAGGTAATTCCTGAGTAGGGGGAGGAAGCCTAAAAAGGGAGGGAGCAGACAGGCACAGGGAATATCTACATGGTTGAATAGTGGGGGGTGAAGAGAAAAGACTGGGTTCTGATCACACCAGTGGGTTATGGCTTCAGGACTCTGTCCATCTCAAGTCTTAATGGATACTGAAGCTCAGTGCAATGGATGGGCCTAAGTCCTCAATGCTAGCTATATTTCTAAGCATGAGGCCTCATGCATTTATAGACTAATCAACTTCAATTTCCTAAAAATATCAGAATCAATAAAGTTGGTAAGCAGAAATAAAAGTACAAGATTATAAGAAGCAACTTGTAAGGATTTGTCAAGAATAAATGCTGTCAAGAAATATTAATCTGAGTCTTTGTGTCACTGGCATTGAATAGGAATGAGCAGTAGATATTATACAGATTAATGATAGTAGAAGTTTTGGCATTGTCTCAAGTGGTGTTCTAAAAGCAGTGAAACATGGAGGAACTGAAACTGTTCACTGTCAAGTGGGTGATCATTGGGTGAACTATCCTGTGGGAGTAGTCATCAGGGCAGTCCTGTTTTGTTTAAAGAGTTTAGAGTGGCAGAGTTTCACAAAAAAATTTGGGAACCAGGGACCAGTTTTGAAATCTACCTTGTCCAGTGCTTTGGGTGGCTTCAGAGTAGCTGACCTAGGCAAAGAGTTAGGAAAGTCCCATCCTATTAGAAAGTGTTAGAAAGTAATGGCAAAAATAGCTTAAGACAGGCCATGCTCCTTTTTTATAACTGTGGGTTGTGTTTGACAGGACTGCCAAACAACTTGACTTTCAGAGTGTTTCAAGGGCTTTTAGAATAGAGGAATCATGATATACTATCCATGTGGGTATATTTGGGGAAATTCAAAGTTGGCACATAGGACTGCTAGATGGGACCTGAATGCACTTCAGCAGGAGAGGCAGGTGCTCAGATGGCCCTCAGCAGTGTATTTGTGGCCTAAAGCTCAGCCTCTGCAGAGGGCAGACTTTCATAGAACAGGCCTCAAATATTAGGGAAATAATATTATAATGGGAATTATTACTTTATTTTCACAAGTATCTTATCCACCTCATAATTGTATTTCTGTGAAATACCGTATAAAGAGCATATACACTTCCTGCAAACATAAAGACCAGACTAATTTGCATCAGAGAAATTTTGCATCTATTTTCAGAATAAGTATAATTTTATTATAAATTATATATTTGGACTACAAATTGTTTCATATAGGAGGACCTTTCACCGACTAGAAAATAAATTAAAGGAAAAAATTATTTATCCATGTCTATTCAAAATTTTTTAATACATGCTTATTTATGTAGAAGATATGTTGATAGTTAACATTTGTAAATAATGTTGAAAATAAGGAAAGAACAGTTCAGCAAAGGACTGCCAAATATTTTGGTGTCTCTACTTCAAAAAAGCAAGTGTCACTGCTGTATTTGCATATGAAGCAATTTTGATGTTTTGAAAAACTCATTTACAGTGTTTATAAAATTTGGGATTTTGTAATCAGAAAAAACCCCAAGGTATAGCACCTTCCAGTGCACTGAAGGGACCATACAAATTTTACATTTTAAGTTAGTACTAATAAGTAGTTTGTTAGTTTATTGAGGAACGCTTAAGGATAGAGGAAATGAATAAGCATGAAGTACAGATGGTATATTAAAAGGGAACTTACATGACAACTGCCAAATACCCTGCAGCAAAGAGGTTTAATAAAACAAATAGAAAAACACCAGCATACTTTGTTTATTGCAGCACTAACAAAGTGTAATAAAGAAATCAAACAGACAACAAACAAAATAAACTAAACTGCTGATCCTATATTATTGAACTGTTAATAAATCCTATTGATGGTTCTCTATTAAATGCAAATGGATCTGTGAGCAGTAAGTAACAAATATGAAAACTCATCTGAAAGAGTTAGTGTAGATCCTAGTGAAGATAATGCCTTCCAGGAAGTAAACACTATAAAATGATGGGGGAAAAAAAATGAAACTAATTTGATGGCCTATTTGATGCAGCTGGTAGGGAACCTAAACAACACACTAGACTTTGGGTTTACTACTCTCTGAGGACTTCACCACCACCAATAAACTGGGTGTGAATTCTGGGCAATGCCCTCTAATCAATCCAGTACTACTCCCTACATCATTAAGGGCTTGACCCAAGTGAATTTAACCTCCATGACTTCCAGACCACACGAAATTAAAAAAGAAAATAAACTCCATGGGCCACCGGGGACCTGCAGCTACAGGAGCTTCTTGTGACTCCAACAGCAATATTTCCCCTGGTGACCACAGAATGCTGGATGGAGAATGAACCAGCTTGGCTGAAGAGCCCAAATCTGCTAATTTGATTGCTGGTCTCTACCCATACCACAGGCTTTTCAGAGTGCTATTATGGGTCTACACTGAATGCAGCTAGAGAAAGCAGAGTCCTGCTAACATGACTGTGGCTCATGCAGTCACACAATACATGAGCAGCAGAGTTGAAAATAGAATTAACTAAGTCCTGCTTCTTAATCCCATCCCTCAATCAGTAAAATAAAGTGAAAAAATACTTCTCCCTGTAGATACTGGCCAAATCCATTTGTGCTTTCTTATAACTCCATTGTTCCATGGTATCAGGAAATCTTATAATCCATGGGCACATGGGTAGTTTATAAATTTAAAAATTTTCTTGACATTCAATCCTTTCCAGGATTTGAACTCAATTCAAGCATATTTCGACAAATGCCTTTGCCTGAAACTTTTACAGAAGGCTCACAGCTACAGGTTTGGCCATTAAAGATACATTTCTCTGTTAAACAAAGTCGTCGTCCCTATTAAAATTGAAAGCCAGGTCCATATGTTCCATAAAATAATGGAAGGGGTCATTGTGAACATTGCTGCAATGGATCCCAAAGTTCTCATAATGATTTGGAGAGCACTTTCATAGTAAATTCACAGGAACTTTTCAAAGAATACTGCTTTGCCATTCCGTTTTACCTCTCACTTACACAGAGCAGAGAACCTGGTCAAATCTAAATATTCACCACATTTTCTTACACAGGATTCCAAATATGTGCGATGGATTGCTTGCCAATTTGAGAAGCCAGAAGACAACTTTTTGCCAGGTTAGGTTAGGAGTCTGCATTCAGTTTAATCCAGTATTCCTTGATAGTCCATGTAGTGTCTGTCCACTGCCTTCTACCTTACTGTTTCTCCTTTTCTCAGCAGCTAAGGTCAAATTCTCCCTCATTCTCATCTAATGTGGAAGGTCACCTCATGCTGTTAACAGATTTTGAGAGAAAGTTAGGGCATTTTTTATTTGTAAGGAAAACTAACTGCTGTGAATCTAACTTAGAAATCTCTGATTCCTGCCCTTGTTTTTTCCCAGACATCATGCAACCATGGTAAATTGAGTAGTTGCAGCATTTTCCTACTGAATTTTCACACATTTAGTTAGCAGTAGAACATGTCCAAGATTCAGTCATGGATATATAGTTTGTGTACAGTCTGTTAGCCTAGAAATTATATTATTCCTTTCAATTTGAAGATCTAGGATTCATTATACAGGGCATTGCTGTGGTAGGTTCTGACAAAAGCATAATATGTTAGAAGAACATGCTTGAGTAATCAGTGCTAGTGTTCTGCATTTTTCCAGATCAGAACAATAAGTACAGTAACCAGTCTAAAGCTGGCATCCCAGCAGTTCATTTAACATGCACATATCTAATGTAATTAAAATATCTTAGAACTTTAACACTTTGGGTAACAACATTTTTACTATTTGCACTGACAACTGAATATGCTGCACTTGTATCAGTTCTTGTGGGCAAAATGAAAACAGGTTCCAGCATCAGCTGGAACTGCAGCAGCAGCAGCTGCACAAAGTTGTGTCTGTATTCTTCTGTAACATATAAAAAACCAAGCTCCATGATGATAGTAAAAGTATACACCAATAGAGGTCCAATACTTTATTTGAAAGGACAAATGTGTTTTTTCAGGAATGCAAATCAAATTTTCTTTGTTGCCACGTATACTTGGATTTTTTTTCCCCCTGAGGGTTCATGGAGCTCTTTCTTGTGATTTGCAGTATCATTTTACTATGAGTTTCTCATCAGCCTATCATTCTTCCATTGCAACGTTTCCCTAGGCTTGGCTAAGCACAGAGAAGCTGTTTTGTGAAGAGTACCCATTGTGCTTATTGCTATTCTAAGCAAAGGCATTCAGGTACAGAATGTGGCTCTGTCAGCTACTGCTTCCACTGTGCTACTTGTTCTTTCAGTGCCATTTCTCTTACACTGGAAAGAGTGCTACGATCGCCTTCTGCTTCTCTGCCTTTTCAAGAGAATAGGTATGGGTGATCCTTCTCACCAATATGGGAAGAATGCAGCCTAGGCTTGTCCTCATCTTCTGCTATTGAATGCTAACAAGCACAGGAACCCCTTCAGGTTCTCTATCCCATATCCACGCCTAAACCGTTGGATTAAATGCCATTTATTTATTGCCATGTGCGACCTGTTGCACATCTTAATTCAGCCCACTTGCCTTTTGTCACTGTTTTGCCATTTTTATTTGGTGGAGGATTTTTTTGCTAATGATACTGAAACATTTGAGATAATTCTGTTTTCTCAACTGGCAGTGATTTATTTTCTTGTCTGTAACCTCTCAGCAGCTTTACACACACACACACACACACACACACACACACACACACACACACACACACACGCACAAAAAAAAAAAGCTGCCAAAATGCCTATTGTCTTCTTCCAGAAGATTATCCTCCACCATATTAGATAGTTAGGAGCCTGTAGCAGTCCAGATATATTAAAAATTAGTGATTTACTGTAGTCAATGCTGTGCAATAATAGTATTTTAGCAGCTAGCACATTTCTTTTGTGCGTTAAATGTAACAAAGGCCTATTGTGTTCAATGTGGGAAAGCAAATAATTTTAAAAATGTGATTAATTGTGTAAGTTTGGACCTTTTAAGTACATGTGGCAAGCCCTATGCTATGGGAATGGCACTTACTGCTCTCTCAGCATGAGTCTGATGAAGTAAACAAAAAGTTAAAATACAGCCCATAGTCTCCCTGGCATTCATTAACATAGCATAGAAAGCAGAAACTAGCCACATTTTATATAAAAAGACTTTAGAAATCTGTGTCTACTTACATTAACATTAGCCAATTGGTGGGTGCCAGCTATGCACATAGCATGTTTTATTTATAGGTCTATATAGTAGTCAAAAACATTCTATCATGGAAATGTGTTATTCATTAATTCATATTTTGCTCAGCCTTACTTTACTTTTTGAACCCATCCAGGTGTTTTATAAATGATGAGGGTAATTTAATACCAGACAGCATTTCTATTCACCTTATTTTTCAATTCCATATAACTTTAAATATAAAATTATTTTAATATTCCTCCCAATTCTGTCTGTTATTTACCTAATTAGCTCACATATACTGCAAACTAGAATTTCCCTGTGTTTTTACAATAAAATTCCATACAACATTAAAAAATAAAGGTGGAATAAATGCTCAACTTACTGCACAGAGTATTTGACATTAACTTTTTCTCAAATACCCCTTCAACTGGAAGGGCGAAGATTGCAAGAGATATATGCTTCTGGAGCCTAATATGTTTTAAAGTGTTCATTTAAAATGTTTAAAATGTTCATATGAGCCTACTGTTTGAAAGCTTCATATGAGATCTAGTCACACATTGCAGAACATAGATCATATCAAATGACCTCAACAAATCCAGCAACATGCAATGTGTATATGTTTTTACTAAAAGAGCTTTGTAGGTTTCCATGACCTAACCTATGAGGTTTAAGGGAGTTTAAGGAGGAAAAACAAAACCCTTTTCTTGTTGGTTCCTTTTATCTTAAATGGGAATGGGAGTTTGGCATAATCTAATTTTAATCATGAGGAAAAATTAATACAAAGTTAAACCAGGAACAATATATCAACAGTAAAATAAAAAGCTGTCAATTATTGCTTGTCACATACATCAGTCATATAGGTCATTTATGAATAGCCATAAAGCAACTTCTTCCATTTGCAACGCACACAGCCTTTGCCATTCAGTGATGTATGTAAATACTGTTGTCAAAGCTCCTTCTGAAATACCACCACTGGGGAGACAGACAGGAATCTCACTGACATTAAGACACACAATTCTTCAGCCTCTGAAGAAACATAAC
>VWZN01003844.1:351019-363046 GCA_013396955.1 Regulus satrapa
TCAGCCTCTGAAGAAACATAACAGTTAAGCCAATGGTAACTTTTTATAATTAGACTTGATAATAGGGAAAATGTCAACACTGCAAATAATTTTTGCTTGGGAGCAGAGAGTTAAAATGGGGTCAAAGGTTATCAAAGAAAATTCACAAGTTTTTGTTAATGTCCTTGAAATACAGAACTGTTTTTAAGCCTTGCAGGCCAAATAAATTTTTTCTTCTTAGATGTTTTTGTTTTCTTTAAATTTATATTTAATTTATTTTCATTTATTTGCATTTTTTAAAGCCTAATGGCTATTCTGTCACATCTTCTACGTGTTTCATTCTGAGATATAGAGACTAAAAGATTTTGTTCTCTTCTGGAAATGATGACTTTTCAACCACTTACAATATCTTTCCTGAGGTTCACAGCCCAGATAAACATTTAGTGGAATAGTACAGCAATATGTACAATAGTACAGGGTTTCAGGTATAGCCAATATTTCCTGATATTCTCTGCAGACCCTCCAGAAGGATTTCAGAGGATACAACTAGGTATTTGGAAGGATAAACAGATTAAGATCAGTTCTGCAACACCCTGTTTCAAAGCATGAATGCTGCATTTCACCTTTCAGCTCTTAGAAGTCTCCAAAAATGGTGTAGCTTGTCTTGTTTCTTATATGATTCTTAAGGCAAAAATATTAAAAAACAGCCAGGCTGATTTTAGCACTTTGTATTTCCTTGGGATGTATGCAATTTAAAGGCTCACCTCCTCAGACTTACCCAGCTGCAGCGGCAGTTGTTACAGTGATTCTGTTCCTTAGCTCAGAGTTTCTAGATGGGAAGCCTGCAGCTGCTCATGTATTTGGAAAGGACATAATCTGGGTTGTATTGTACAAAAGAAGCCTGGGTTAAGTCTGAAGGACCTATTGATCAGACTATGGCACAGCTGAAGAGAGCCAGAGAGTTTAGATAGAAACATTGCCTTGGGTGAAACCTTCTTATTAGGAACTTTACCCCTGGTTTTATCAGCTGTCTGAAGTCTTGAATGAGGGACCCTCTGCTACTCCAGTGAAAACCAGACTTTAGCAGACTTAGCAGTGTTTCCCTATAAATAATAGTGCTTATAGTCATTTGCCAAACACTCACTTTACAAGTAATGAAAAGCATTTTAGTCTAGCATGCAATTCAGGCAGAGATTAGGTTTTCATGTCCAAAGCAACCAACCTTAATCATTACACATCCTACATTTTCCTATTATTCATGTTTTCATGGATCATAACCTTAGTGAGATAGAGCCTATCTTTAAAACAGTTTAGGATATCTGGAAGCCCCTTGAGAGCCGTGGTGTCTTACACACTGGCAGAGGAATCCTAAAACACTTTGTCAGCAGCGGCAGGCTTAGCACAAAGCAGAGCACCAGAGCCATTTTCACTAAGTAAAATAATTTCAGAAAGAGTAACCCTTCACTGTTTGCATGATTAGTGTCTGTTAGTGATTAAAGCACTTTCCCAGGAAAAGGGAGGCTTGATTTCAGCTCCCTTGCTCAGTTCAAGACATCCAGACTTCCTTCTGTCAGGAGAAAGGGAATGTCATGCCTGTAGTGTCAAAAAATTGCATACCCCTGGTGCAGAATTGTGCCAAAGATGCAACAAATTAGAAAGAAAATCAAGACCAAATCTGTTACGACATATTACTGAAATGGGAGCTGCCTGATGGTGGTGGTCCTTGTCTTTAAACAGTGTTATTGCTCAACATAATTTTTGAACAGGGAAAGAGTTCTAAATGCTGCTGTTCAAAGTCCGCAGTGTTTAGTCTAGTCAATAACTAACACTGAGAATATACCCAGAATTTGCATCAGTATTTCCTCTTCCAGTAGGAGGGTGGTCCTAGATAAATGCAGAAGGGCAAAATAGTTTTTTGCACAGGAAGAGGTGAGAAAAAGGTAATATTTTTCCTGTCTCTGGTTACATGCCCTGTATAATTTTGAACCTGATACTCCAAGAGAGATGAGCCTTGTATAATACATATATCTAGTATTTTTCTAACAGGTGTTTAGTACAGAGAATCCTTCTAAATATATATGTAGTCACTGAATTTTAGAACCAATCCGAGTTTGGTTTGCCCTATTGCCTGGAGATATCCTCTTGTGAAGTCAGCCATACCAAATAAAGATGATGAAAAAGAAATGGATTAATCTTCTGGGAGTTGATCAAACCCTGTCTTCAACAATGCTCAACAGAGAGCATCCATATCAGCTGCTTACACTGTCTGTGTTTTGCCTGATGTTCCTCAGTAACACCTACTCTCAATGCTGAATCATCCATAATATACCTGCAAGCACTTATGCTGCAGGTGTTTTTCAGGTTCTGCCACACTGAGATTCTGAGGACTCCCCCCAGTTCAGTTTCTGATTGTTTACAATCTCCTGCTGTGCCTGCAATATGCTTGAATTGTACTTAAAACACATAAATCTGCCTTCAAAGGCAGCTTGGGAGGCAAAAGTGTGGCTAGGGAATTTTAAATGGAAGGGACAAGCAATGGCTACAAAGAGCTCACTTTTTAGTAGTAGGTGTTGCAGTTTGTTCCAATTACAGCACGCATTAGAGTGTGAAATGTTCATGCCAATCTAGTAAAAGGGAAAAGTACACGCAATGCTGAAATTAACACCTTTGTAATTTACAGACAAGCTTCTTTACTACTACTCAGCAAGTCCAGCTGAGGCAGGTTTAGAGTAAAGCAAATATAAGGGGTTGTGGGAGAGCAAATGTGACTTTTTCAATCTGACTTGATAGCTGAAACCTTCCTTGGCAGTCAGATAAAATAATTTGCATTTCTGAAGAGAGGAATTAAAGAGTTTACTACAGCCAAATTTGTCTCACTGAAAGCAAAAAAAAAGAGCTTTCTTTTGACAATTGCCTTTCTTTCTCCCATGTACCACTGAAATGACAGAGTTATACATTTGGCATTCTTCAACATAATTTATAGGTTTTTTGCAAGTCAAGCCAGTAACAGACCATCACAAAGGCAAACATGCCTTCCATTTGCATTGAGTTGTCTCAGACTCATGGTAAAATGAATAGGGGGATATCCCCCAATAATCCCAGTCCCTTACTATTATTCACACATATTCTCAGTGACTCATCCAGGAGAATATTACTGAGTGTGTCTTTCAATTTAATTCATGTTTTCACTATAACCCTGCAGAGGCTTCTTAGTGATTGCAAGATTATTTTAGTTAGCTTCATTTGCCAAACAGATCTTTCCCCACTTTATTATATCATCATTATTATTTCTGCTATATAGGAAGTATATGGCTGCATATCATATATCAAAACATTACTAATGTCATTAAGACAATACCAAGACTAGTCACGTATATATGCATGAAAAGGCTACTCAGTTCTTCAAAGATCCTTGAACATTAGCTGAACAATTTCAGTGCAATTAATTATGCATGTGCATGCCAAAGCCAAAAACAGACATCCTGCCCAGGACTGAAGAGGGACCCTCTCTCTTCTGAAATAAAGCCTGAGAAGCAGAGGTACCACCTTGCATTGAGGAGCTTTTGAAAACGCAGCATGTTCTCATCCAAAGGCTTTTTAGATTTTGTCAGTGTCAGAATAGATGTTTCCAAGGAGGACATAATTTGACAAGGTTTATTGAAATGGGATTCCGGCCCCTTCAGGGCCGAATGCCCTTGGGGAAACTCCCTCACAGGGAGTCCCACTTATCTCAGTTCTGTGTCAGGAAGAAGACTCCAAGAGCTCGTGAAGCTTCTGTTTTTTGTGTTTATTAATATATTATCAAGAAACTTGTAGGCCTTCCCAGACTTTCTGCTCAGGTTCATCCCACCACCAGAATGGCTACAAAAATGGCCCGAAATTTGCGCAGTTCTTTATCCACATTTTCACCCAATTAACAATAGAAACGTGAATTATTTTTATACTTTAGCCAATTAATTTTCCACTTGTGCAACTAAAATTGCGAACACCTTTTAAGCAATCATCTTTTGAGTTCTCAAAACTGCAAAGTCATGGAGAAAAGAAGGAGGAAGAAGGACTAAGAACCACACCCTTTTTCTTCCATCTTTACTCCATTTACAAAACACCCTAAAACCTACACTTCTCACCTCTACTATCTTCTACTACTCATTCCATTCTTTCATAAACCCTGGTTTACCCAGGGATTTTTGGAAGCCTTTCCATAAATGAGAGACTAGTGCTAGTCCATAGTCCACTAGTCCACTAGTGCCTTTCCATAAATGAAAGACTAGCTAGTGCTTTTTTGAGGTTAGAAGAAACAGAGAAATGCCTCTCTGCTTCTGGACTCCTCCAGTTTATGCATAGAAAACTTTTGACACAGCTGTAACTTTTACCTTGCATAGATTTTTATTAATTCTTTTTAATGGGAGAGAAAGTGTCATCAATTTATATCTCAAAGAACAGATAAGGTTGCTGTCCATCATGATTCTGACATTTCCTAACCTCTTAAAATTTGCCTCTCCAACTTTATGATTCCTTTGACAATGTATCTTCCTGCAAATTAATGAGAAATCTCTTAATAATATGTCCTCTCTCCGTCTAGGTCTGTAAATCCAGATATTTCCATCTGCTTGTGTGAGTAACTGAGGGCACTACAGTTCTGATCTTTGCTTCTGATTTTTTTTGGTGGGGTATCTGAAAGCAAAATACAAAATGGTTTGATATTTACACTTTTTTCTTCTCTAGTTCATATTTTCTAGTAATCATAATATACTACATACTAAACAAGAAATGGATGTTTAGCTTTCAATAATGAATATCACTGTTAACAGCACCCCAACTATAATTACAACCTAAGAAGAATTAGTGTTTGGTCCTCCCTTGCTGCAGTTCATGTTATTTTCATTTGTATATCTTCATAGAAAATATAATGTATCTAGTCACCATAGGAACACATTCCCCATCTGTTCTATTATCACATTTTTTCCCCTTGACTTCTGTAGATTGCAGTCCTCTCAACTGTGTTGTCAAGATATGTAGGGGCCACTTTCCTCCCCATCTAAAAGGAGTTATAACAGACGTGAAAGCAGTCCCATTTCTTAACTCTTGGAATTCCATGTCTTTTCATGTACACAAGATTTTCAGCAGTGTACCTGCAAGCCAACCCTTCCTTTTCTACCCTCTACAGCAATACAGCTTTTGAAGAAAATGGGCTGGGAATTATGTCAAATGCTTTTCAAGGGAAAAATGCAGTCTTTTTGCTAAAGTTTGTATCCCATTATGCACCATGAGCTCCCCTCTGTCCAAGGCATATGGCTCATCATTAGAGTCACATGCTGTGGTGCAATGGGAGAGAGTTTGCCAAGAAGCCTGGCCCATATGAAAGCCTGGGAAACGGGGGGCACTGCTCAGATTCCCATGAGACACAATAGGCCAAAACAGCTTAATGCTGAACTGACTTGAAACACAGCATTTGGGTTCAGTTCAAGAAAATAAACCATTTTGATTTAGTAAGTCAAAACTAAACATATACATTTCCAAACTCACTTATTTTGTAACATTTCATTAAAAAAAAAAAAGGTAATATTTCAACTTTTTGTTCTTTTTCTAAGGAAAATTATATTGAAATGCTGGTTTTGCCTGTGGGATTTTTTTTGTTCCCAGTAAGTAAAAAATAGCTTATACAAAACAACAAAATAATTCAAAGTCAATAATATCTGTATATTGTATCCAGTGCTTTAGTTGCTAATTTTTAAATTTTAAAATATAATGAGAATACATAAGGAGAAGCAGATAAAAACAGTTTTCTGAGTTACTGGAATGTGAAAAGGCTTACGCTACATCCATAAAAGTAATTTTAAAAAATTGAATTTAAAAATTAAAAAGGTTTTCTAGACAGACAATATAACCACAGGATTAAATTCACTCATTTAAAATTTTGGTTTTAGTTTAGAGAATTTTGGTTTCTGGTTTAGACCAGAAAGTTTCTGGTCTGCTTTTGTAAAGGAAGCCAAGATAGTTTTAATAGTTCATTAGGTTCATGAATATAGATATAGCTGCCTGAATTTTTATTTGTCTGATTGCAAATCAGCCACCACTATCCAAGTAATTATACAGTATATTTTTGTTGCGTGAATTAATGATGCTTGATATTAAAACTATTTAGTTTTTGCTTCTACTAATCCTAATTGGACCGTAATCTTTTTCCGCTACAAACCACTTAGTAGAAAGACAAATCTTATTGATGATTAATATTTGCAAAATATTGTTGTAATTATATACCTTCAGCAAAATAATTTTCTTCCTCTGGCATTCCCCTTCCTGATAAGTTTCCAATACTTGTTCTCCCCAAGTTTTTTCCATCTGCTACTTCTAATATTTTTCCATATTTACTTCTACTTTGACGCCCTCAGGCATTTTGCCATTCAGGCATTTTCCTCTGGCTTCCATGTTCAGAAACACTCTCAGCATGAAACCCTGAAGGACCAGTTGGTTATTTTTATACCATATCGTCATTATATTTGTTCCCTCTGCTCTATCTTGTTGCCTCTTTTCTTACTGCTGAACAATATTTTACTACAAGCTAGTTAGGACCAGGATCAGGTGAAATGAGGGACTGTCCTTCCCAGGCTTAGATTCCTTAAGTGTTCCTCAGGGACTTTTCTGACTTTCTTTGACTCCAAGAATGCACATCTGCTCTTGCGACCTGGCTTTACTGAGAAAGCTCATGGTGACATAAGCTGAATCCACCTTTATACTTTCCTCAAGGCTGGCTGCCTTTCAGATTTGTATTTCAGACTCCCCCAAAAGCAGGCCAGAGTCTCTCCTATTTATTCCACATCCAGGTGAGATAAAGAGTTGCTTTAACCAGCAAAGAACGTTTAAACTTTTCTCAGTTTAAGTAATTGTAATATTATTAATCAGATTAACTCCTGGTAGGCTTTTCTTCCAAACACGGTGAATCTCTATGGAAACACAAAACTGCATGGAAAACTGAATATGGAACACATGTAGTAAAAAAATAATTCAAAATGCTGTTGAGGCGCATTTACTATTCTTATACAGAGAAGCTATTAATGGGTAAATCCATATAATTTACAAAGCTAACACTTGCAAGACCACTCCAAATACTTGGATTTTTTCCTAAATTTTAGAAGGATTTAACTATTTTGGCACACTATTCAAAAGTGCCTGTCACCCAGTTTGCATCAGAAGTGTACTTTTAAATCAAATTTATTCCCCCTCAAGAGGACTTCATACCCTGGAGTAGTCTGGGAGTGAGCAGAACTAGAACATGACATTGGAAATAGGAAGACGTGCCCTAAGAGCCCTCATGTCTGACCTTCAGAAGCTGGCAGGGATTTGGCCCCAAGATCAAGCTAACATGAGTCACAGTGACACTGAGCAACATCTCTGTCTCCCTCCACATCCACTCCTCTCAGGACACAGTAGTCTGTTACTACTGGTTAGGGCTTCAGCATCTCATGTTGTGTGCTTTGCTATCTTAGACACTTTGCACTCTAAATTATAATCAAATAAAGCTCTAACACAGGTATAAACACTTTCTCTGTCTGAAAAACTGGGCAGGAACTAGTATTTTCTTTTTTGGCCCAGTTTTTCCAACACAGAACAGATGTGGCTGTCTATTTAATTTACTTTGTATGCAGCCCCAGAAGAGTGGATAAAGCTCTTTCAAGACCATGGATATTTAACTTATTCATACATATTTGTTCATACAACATTTTGTTCCAATCATAATATTGGGACTTTTTGTATTTTATGTGACTGTTCAAATCATAACATATTCCTTACTTGGAGTAGAGGCTGAGTTGAAAAACAGAATGTAAAGAGATATGTGAAAGCAAAATTATTTGGTTATCAAGTGTATTGGACCATCTAACCTGTCCAAAATTCTGCTTGTTGAAAGGTTTATCCTAAAAGCTTTATTTTTTACCCTTTTTGAAATCAATTAAGAGCGGTAGGCTGCAGAGTCATCGTGCTCAGACCCTTATGGGTGAATAGCAGATTCCCTACTGCCTATGTATATTGCAATTATCCTTGTTTCTATAATTATACTATGCAATCATCAGCTGTCCAGAACAAGATCCTTATTAGGCTAATAGCAAAACTTAAAGGGGTCAAGGTGCCCTTTTTGGCATGCTTCACACACCCCGTGCTTTTGTTGAAAACTAAATTCACTAAGAAAAAGTTATAAATTGATTGTAATTATACAACCACCCCAAATTTCCCCATATTTAGTCGATAGTTATATTACAGAGATTATTTTCAAGTCTGTATTTTTTTTTCTTTGTGTGCTTGCTTGCTACTGAGAGAAATGTTATTGCTTTCAGCCATAGTTTAGAATAAACTATTAAACTTCTGCAACTATGGTTCAGAATTGCCCCAAATAATGTGAATAGAAGCAGCTCATCCAACTTGAACACTTCTGGCTATAACATTTTGAATAGTCAAATTAAGCAAATGTTGGCTCTATTCCATTTGGCGCTAATGGTAGAGATAAACTATGCTTTAAACTATGTGAAGAATCTTGTTTTTTTTCTGCACCAATTGTCACTATTCTTACATCAGGTATATGAAATAGAAAATTGAAGATTTAATTTTTTTTTTGACTTTGCACATTGCTTTTGTATAACAGACCAATTAGAAATATGAGGGGTTGGAAAGTGAGAGTAGATTGTGATAGCTTTTAATGAATTGCGGTATTTTCTCATTTTTGACTCTTTATAATGGATGCATCAAAAATTGTTAAGTGAGGCTTTTCCTCACTTTGTGTTTTGTAAAGTGCTTGTTTTCTATCAAGTTTAAAAATGCAAAATCAAAAGGATAAATATTTGCATTCCAATAGTCAGTCAATAATTTACTCAGTGGAAAACTGGATTATTTTCTACATTGTTTTCTTTTTACATTTTTTCCCCTCTTCAGGCCTATTTTTATTGTTTCACACTATTTCTCTTAATTATTCCAATAATTCCAGATTGGCACAGTTCAAGAAGAAATACCATTGGAAAATTTTGGACATTTCAGCACTGCTGTTTGGCTGAGGACCTTGTCTTGTTTTGGGAGATTTGCAGTTGGCTTACGCTATGGCCACTTTTTACCCCCTGGTTGCCCAAGCATTAATTGTCCCAGTCACAGCCCTTCAGCTATTTGTGGACCCTTCTGTCTCTCCTACTTTTGTTCAGTAGGTCAAGTTCAGGTTTGAACTCTGAGCATTAGTCGCATAAAATATCAATACCTTTCCTTATGCAATTATTTATTGAACGGTCTTTTTGTAAGGCCAAAAGAAGAAAGAAAGAAACAAACAAACAGAAACAAAATGAGGTTGTAAGAAGCTATAGCATGAGAAATACCTATAACAGATATAATCTCAATCTCCTTTTCTACCTAAAAGCCTGGTTGGTTCTCTTTGTCAGAATTTTGTTCTGTTGTCAGAATAATTGGATGGAAACAAAACACCTTTGGCAATATGGAAGCTTTTCAAAAGGAAATCTAGAGCACCGTTAGAAACATTCCTACTTGTAAAATCAAAATTTATTATAGACTTTTTTGGGAAGAATTAATTTAAACAGTTTATTTTGCTGGGAAAAAAAAATCCCAGTTTCTTTTTTAAAAAGAGTCAGTTCTATATTAAAGTCAGTTCTATGTTAAGCAAAGCCTATAGGAACTCACAGGACTTATAGAAATGACAGCTTAGGTATTTTTGTTCCTTCTCTGTGAAACAGACAGGTAGACCAGAAAAAACACTCTCATACTCATGGTATTCAAATATCTTCCCAAAGGCTTCATAAGCCATGATATTTCACCTCATTCAGGTAGAGCACTTATATGCTGTCAAACTGGTCTGTATCAATCTTAAAATGTCTGACTATTTCCAGTTTTAAAAAGGATAGATAGTGAGTATGCTGACACATGGTCTGCTCCTTACATGGCACATACCTTGTTTTTTGTCAATTTAACACATGTAATTCACATAAACAGCCATTGTTTGCACTCAGTGCTACCAGGTGTGTTACAAGAGGTTTTTAGGATATAATACCAGTACTTTGGTGTTAGGCTATGTGCACTCCAATTGCTGCATGCCAGAGAAGGCTCATGTGAATACAAATATTTTTTAAAAATACATAGAACTTTGTTTACTTCTTGGGATTGATGATGATGACAGATTTCAAAATTTATTTATTTGGATGAAAATATAATGAGAATATTTTCACATTTGAAGGCACCAATAGAGAAATTAATTGAGGTCTTTTTACCTATTTCAAGCTCCCATTCTGCTCCAAAGGACTCATAACATGAAGAACTCCAATTATATTTGAGCTATAAAACATAATTACCTCAATCACCCTTGAAAAACAATTTATTCTTAAAGACAACAATTCCTCACAAGAACAAGCAACTGAAATTTTCAAATGAGATTTCCTGGACTTAGGGGGTCAGTACATTGAACACTCTTCCTCTTATAAAAGTCCTAAATGTCCAGAAAGCCCTGAATATCTGGAAATGAATTCTCGACACTGGTCTGACATCTTACCTAAAAATTGGCATAATTGTTAGAATGACTATGATCTTTCAGGTTCTTATGGGAAAAACTCTACCACTTGAAATGCCAGCATAGTTTATGTGTCATTTTTTGCAATTTCTAAAAGAGGAAGTGTGTCAACAGTTAGGCTTTGTGTTGATACTTATGAGAGAACAGGTTAACAGTATCATCAGCTTTGTAAGACACACAAAAATTTTAGGCAATTCAGGTGAAATCCAGGTGGCAAAAGTGGTTTGATGTTTTACAGTGGGACTAATTTGCTTGTTCCACAATGGTTTTCTTAAGTGTGTATCTTATAAAAGAAAAATCAAAATAAAGTGTATTTTTTAAGGTTGTTAAATACAAAGGTATTACATTAAGTTTCTCACCAGTGTGTTCTCTTGTAATTAAATATTTGTAATATTAGAAATAACTTTTAAATTAGTCTTGAATGCCTTTGCTTTATTAAATTTCTCTTACTGGCATATTTTAAATAGTGCTCAAGCACTTATGCCATAATTAATCAAGAGCCTGACTAGCTCCATGAAGAAATACATATAGTACAACCCAATGTCTAATATTAAAAAATCTGACAAAATGCTATGGAGCTGGCCATTATATTATAATGCCTCATTTTCCAGCAACTATCAAAACACATATTTGATGAGTTATTTAAGTTCACTGTCTGGTCAGCAATATAATTACAATGAAATTAATCATTAATGATACATTGTAAATATTATGACTAGTAAAAAATATAGACATATTACACTGTCAGTCTTGTAGGAGAAGATGTACACTTTCCCTGAAGACAATTTCTGACCTGAAACCAGAATTTTAAACAATCTAGTCTCAGACACAGTGTGTTCAATCTGTTGTCACACATAAGTGAAGGTTTCTCCCTAGTGAAAAAGGCAAAGAAAAACCTGAAAATGTTGAAATTAATGGATGCAACATGAGATAACTTTTGAGCATCTTGTAAAATAATAAGTTGCACACTAATCAGGTGCACTAATCTAGAGCAGAAACTCACAATTTATCTAAAACCACCTGGTTTTGAAGATTTTGAGAAGGAAATAAAAGATGTTGAAATTATACACTGGATATAGCTTGAAGTTGTAAGGAAATAAACATAGGCTATGCCAAGATCCTCAAAATTGTCTGCGGAAGAAATTGAGTAAGAGTATCTATTTGATATGGATATTTCATCTCCAGACTCTTAAAAGTGAAGATAATCACTTATATTGTCTGATATTTGAAACCTGCAGATAATTTTCACCTACACAGGCTCAAATATGGTTAAATCAGAAATAATGACATAGTTACAATTTTTACAGAATCAGTTCTCCTCCCAAACAGTTAGGCATAGTGTGACTGTTTCAACATGTCATGGAGTCATTACATAAGTCAGGAAGTTGAAAACATTCCTGGTGCACTATTTTGTATGGTAAAATTCAGGGCATTGCTTGCTGATGCTAAGAGGGATACATTTTGAGAGGGTTCCCCCCCCCCCCCCCCTCTTCGGCAGC
>VWZN01003844.1:363086-383020 GCA_013396955.1 Regulus satrapa
CAGGGTGTTTTTGAAAAAGTGTCTGAGTAACTGCACCACTACATCAGTAAAGGCTTTGCTTCTGATTGCTAGAGTTGAAAATTCAATTTAGTGTTTAAATGCGTATTCTGTTTGACTACTATGCATCATCTGGAAAAATGTGAATTTTTGGAGTGGCTCAGCAACAAACCCAGTCCTAGTCAGCAAGGTCTTTTCATTGGGATCATTTGTGAAGGCTAGAAAGCTACATTCACACCCAGAGAACAACACAGCTCAACATATGAAGAAAATAAACAGGCCTTCCGGCTTCAGCCCAGTCCCATGACTCCTGTGTACAGAGCTTAACCTTCCAAAAGGCATTCAACTTTGTTGGGTGACTAGAGGAGGGGTGAAGATGTCCTGCTTACTGGAAAATGCCACTGTGACCAGGGAAATCTTTTGTGAGACAATATCCTGATGCAAGCATTTATCTTTGTGCAATTTACCGATGTTATTTCATGCCAAGGATCAAGAAATAACACTCCCTTCGGGGAAACAATTATCCATCGAATGCTACTTGTTCAGTCACTTTTGATAGGAGTATGTAGCCCCATACTTCAGAGATTAAAAGGGAGGTGGAATGCCTCAAGAAGCATAGCTCTTGATTTTAAAAACAAACAAACAAACAAACATTCAAACAAACAAACAAACATTCAAATAAAGCATTAGAAATTACAAGCCCATTTAAATTAGGAACTGTAAACACTTTAAACTTGAATGTAAAATATATCTTTCATGTAGATAAAAGATATATGGGATAGTAGCAGATACCTGCGATGCAGTGGAAAGATCTGCTAAATATGAATGTCATTTTTACCACTGAAGATCTGGGTTGAAATTCCCACTAGAGGATGCCTTTATAGATCTAATTTTATTATATGGTAGACATACCATTATAAATCCATCAAATGCAATTTAGTGCAGCATGATACTTAAATGGTGGCCTGAAATTAACAGACTGAATTACTCTCTAAAGGAAGTCAAGGTTATTTATAAATTTGAATTTGGATAACTAAGTGAAGGGCCTAACTGAACTTCACGCTTTTATACTGCCCATCTCTATTTTCTGTGCTTTGAAATAATTTTTCAGTCGTCCTTTAGTTAAGCTTTCAGAATATTTAATCACTTAAAAGGGGAGTAAAACTGAAAGCAGGATGCTGTATAAAGTACATACAAGAGACAGAGTTTTTACATTTGTAAACTATCTTGTAAAAAGTTTTAATTAAAGAGCTACATCTTGGCATCTGTGAGGTCTAGTGCAATTAGTTGCTTTAAACTCCATTTTCTTGTCTTGCTGCCAATTAAGAAAAACTTGTGTGCAAGAGTAATGGTTGCCTCAGTGACAAAATTAGAGCATGCTAAATAATGTGATTAAACTTGTTAAAAGCCAAAATAAACACAATTATCTCAAGTAAACCTGCATAGCCAAGTGCTCTATAAAGTGAAACTCTGCATCCATAATTTCAGACTTTCCTACACAATAGATCATAGTTAAAGATCTGTTAACAGACCTCTGACTGCTGAACTGGGCAGCTTGTGGTTTTCTTCTAAACCTATTGGCAGTATGTGGATTTATGCAAGAGGTGCAAATTGGAAGTTGTCTGCTACTGGAGCCATTGGCAGAACAGAAATCATACTGTAGGGTTAGCAGCATGAAGTACATTGCTTTGAAATTACACAGCAGGGTTTCAGCTTGTTGCTCTGCTTGCCTTTAAAACCAAGGTCTTATACTGTCTGGCCATGATTAAAATCAAAGTGTGTAACTTTTTGCTGGATGCCAGTAAATGAAGGTGAAAAACAGAAACAATCTGGATTCTTAATTATTTTAAAATGCATCATAGGCAAAAAACTAAGATGAAAGCATTTGTTACTAATCTATCCTAATTATTGCATATAAAATGATTTCCTAAAGAGGTCTGTATCTTGAGATAGTCACATTCTATGAGTATGCAAGACCTTTTATACCACACAGCATCTTTTACTCAAACCATATATGTATACAGAAAACAAAAGCTGACAAACAGTCTAAACTGTAAGCTTATTTATATTCAGGTTTAAAAGTACATCAGGCCTTGAAATACACCAATATACACTGAATTTACTGAAAATTTAATGACAACTAAATGTGGTCCATTAGCAAACACACCCCCTGCCCACCTCCCCCCCCCACTTTTGGAAATGCTCCATTTTGCTGCCGTACAACAAAGATAAAATATAGATAGGCATGTACGTACTGGCAAGTGGGATCAGAAAAAAAAGGGTGACAGTAGAAGATGTGGTAGCAGCATAGGAGCTCTCAGTATAAATTCTAGACTCTCTACTCTGAGAATCTCATTCTTGTTTCAGTCACTGTGGTCATATTTTATATAAAATCATAGCAAAGTAATGGCATTTGACAGAAAGTCAATGCTAAGAGGGAGCACAGTGAGGGGCTATCTATACTACTGTGAGTATTACATAGGTGAATGAAGGGGCTTTTTCTTAACTTGTTGTATTCCAAAGTACTTACTGTCAGGATATTTTTTTTCTAACTGGCTCTTGCAAATCTTCCTGATAGACAGACCTCTTGACTGAAATGAAGATGCTGCATATCTGGAAATAGACAAGGACAAGCATGAAAGCTGATGTGCAAATTACTTACCCACTTTAACTTTGGGCTTCTTAAATGTGTAATGTTTTGATTTAGACTACAGTGCTTGGAAGTCACCTTTTTCGCCTCATATGAGAAATACCTTATTTTTCCTAGTCTAGGCTTTTTGTTCATGGTGTCTTTTCTCTCAAAAGAAAAATGCATGCTTTCCAGATTACCAGCACAATTAAAATATTGGCTGTAAGGGAATAAAGGATTCAAATAGTCACCTTGAAATGTATTGTATTTTGCCAGTTCTTTTAATAAAGATTTAATGTATTTTAAGTACTCTTTTTTTCTTAATAAATAAAAGCCCATGTAATGTCATCCAGCTTGTTGAGTCCTAGACAATGACCTACAAACAAGATTTCCCGTGCCTTTAAACCTACGGCAAAGAGTGGGAGATGTTTCTTTTGTGTACTAGATTAGAGCAGTTCCTGATGTTAAATTTATTCCTAACGCAAAACAACACATATGCGACCCATTGAAGGCTGTTTTATTAACTGGGCCTGTGTCTGGTTGAGCTGTGGCAACACCATATCAGGCAATGTTGGTGAGAGCAGGAAAAGTGAGCTCCTTGCTCGCTCCCTTGCTGGGAGGCCATTTGTACTGCTTGCCCACTACCAAACTCAAATACAAACATATCTTTAAGACCACCCTGGGTAGGAAATTAACAGCAGTATTATTGCCTCAAGTTTCTACTTATTTAGGAAAACCCCTGTCATTTTTATCTATTTTGCCCTTTTTCCCTTAAAAAAAAAAATCTCATTACTCTTAAGAAACCACATTGTTTGAATTTTGCCCCAGTATCCAGGTATGTTGAGCACATACTGTGGCAAATTTAGCCTCATAAAAATTGGTGCTCTGCCTTACCTTCTAATGCATATAATTCTCCATTTGAGAGTTTTAAAGTGACTTAAAGAAATAAATTGCCCATCTTTGAAAGGCATTAAAGTTCCAAGGAATTTAAGAAACTGAATTAAAAAAATTGATAGATAAAGTCCCTGTTACTGTTAGTGAAGCTTGTTTTCTGCAAAACACTCCTTTCATTTACAAGACAGACACACAGTTCTGGCCTGTAATATTTCAGCTCTGGTGCTAACAGTAGAAACTGTAGTGGAAGAAACACCCGGCCCACCACTGCTGCCTGTAGTGCCAAGAACTGATGCAATGCTGGAGCAAGACGTTCACTGACAGACAGAATTTTAATGACTGCATGGTATCAACAGTCTCTTTGCACAGCTGCTGCCATGAGAGCAACCGTATGAGGGATAAAAAGGCAAGCCCAAGCGGAAGCACTGTCAGGAAGGAGGTGCTCACTTCACATCACAGTCCATCAGAAAGGAAGATGAAAGAAAACAGCTGTGAAAAACAGATCTATTTAATGCAAATTCTGTGAGGAAAATACTGAGCACTTCTTTTTGAATTATTTCTCTGTTCCTCTCTTTCTTCAAGTCCCTTGGGGCAATCTGTCCTGAGGTAAGGAGAGGTCTGCAAGTTGAGACTTCTTGCAAAATAGTTTTCCTAAGCATTAATTCCCATTTTTCTCCCTCTGCTTGGGCCCCTGTCAGACAGGCACCTGTCTCTCCTTCTCCCTCTTCCAACTTTTTCTACACTCTACATCCAGTAGATTCACTGATAGATGAACCCTACAGTATCCATTAGAGGCTGTTCCTGAAAGGGAACTTATTACAGGTTTATCGTTACAGGCTGCTGGACTCCTCGCAATATTAACTGAACCTGATGGGCAGATACAAAATGTCATTTTTATAGTACAAATCTCAGAAAGACTTTTTTAAAATTATGGTCTGATAGCTGGACACTCAGAACTTTGCAATACAATGCTGAGAGCAAAAACTAGCATTTCTTCTTCACAAGGTTTTTTTGGTACACATAACCTAACTTCAGAAGTATTGCATTTTTAGTCAAATTAATGTATCTTAAACAAAACAGCTAATTCTAACTGCAAAAACCTGGTAATTGATCTCAACTCCAAGTTAAATAATAAAGAAATTAAACATATTAGAAAAGCCAAGGACAAAATAGTGAATTTACTGCTAAGAGTACTATTATAGAACATTACAAATGATATGGCCACTGAGCCCTGCTATCCTCTGCATCCCAGTCTTGGCTTCTACCCTTGGACAATTCAGTGAATATTTTCTCCTCAGTATTTATAGGATGGGGTAAAATATTCATCCTAGGGTGATATGACAATTGTTAATATTTTTTTTAAAAGATTTTAAGAAATAAAGGGGAAAAAAAGAAAAATCAGATAGTTATTACTCCTAAACCCACATGGAATATGCAATGCTGAGTGAATGACAATAAATGTTGCCAATATATTTTTATGCTCTTTAGGACAATTTTAAAATTAATGATAAAACTGAATAAAGTAGCTTAACATACATTATCTTAGCTCAAGTACTTAGTAAAATCTCATGGCCCATAATTTAAAAACATAATTCAACCTTTTATGTAAATGGGGCCAGAGAGATTAGAAAACAGGATAATGTTAAATGGCAAAACAGCGAACTGTCCAAGCCATTGGAAGGATCAGTGTAAGAGCTGTTTTTAATTAACATCTTAGTGGTTTGGAAAATGGAATAGAGATCATATTAACTAGATTGGATGTTGATGTTGCACTGAAAGATCATGCCAAAAGTAAAGCCAGAGAAAATACAATGGACCAGAGAGGTTAAACAAATATGGCAAAGGAAGTTAACTCTCAACCTGAGGGGGAAAAAAGCAAGCAAAGCAAACTAGCATTAGATAAAGAAGATAAAACATACATGGGAGAGGAAAGCAATGGATGTGAGCAATTCCTTTGGTTCATGCCAAAATCAAGTTGGATTTGTGGTTTTAGCAAGATCAGACATCAATGGAGTGGTTTTACTACGGCTGTTTTCTGCCATGGCAGGTGCAAAAGGAAAATGTCTCTCTTGACCACAGTCTTGTGCCAGTAAAAATTGATAGAGTACTTGCAATGAATTTCAATGAATGAAAGTTGAAATGCTGCATCATGCTGCTAACCCAAAGAATTGAAGACTTGTGATTCAGGCTCTCTCCTCATCTTCTTTATTGCAAGTTTTAAAAAGCACTACATTTTAAAAGTAGGAAGCACCATGATTCTTCTACATTTGGAAACATTAAGCACTGCATTTTAAGGTTTTCAGTGTGGGAGAGGGCTAGTGAAAAAATCCAAATCAATGGTCATTGTTATTGTTGGAT
Organism: Regulus satrapa; assembly: GCA_013396955.1. Lineage (NCBI taxonomy): Eukaryota > Metazoa > Chordata > Aves > Passeriformes > Regulidae > Regulus > Regulus satrapa. The sequence continues at coordinate 368,965 of VWZN01003844.1, forward strand.
TTGTTCCTAGAGATGGAAAAAAAGCTGAGATATGCTCTTTCCATGCAATTGCAGGAGTTGGTGCCTTAAAATAAGCAAGTACTATGAGGTAAAATCATTGGATCTTGCAAGAGTACAATATCTTATTAACTGCATCATTCACTTGTAGTCGCTATGACCAAAGGTGGTGATTCACCTATAAGAATTTCCAAGAAAGTAACTAAATTAATATGAAAGAAAATATTATTCCAAAGGTCTCCCGGTAAAGTGGCTGTTATTGAGCTGTTGCTGTGCAGTGATATGGCAGATGCTGACAGACATCAGAAACATCTTCTGTATTTGGCTACTCACTTTGAGGATTGCCTAATGAAGCTCAGCCCTGGCTGAATCTCAGAGCAGACTTTGTATTTGTTGCAAAAACAGTATTTATGCAGCACACTGCAGCTCAGAAGAGCTCAGGAAATGTGTTTAATCCCCTTACTATCTGGAAATTATTAAATATTATTACCACCATTTCTTTTGCTTGGAAAACTAACATGAACCGGTACTGATGTCACAAGTGCTAGTAAGGGGATTAGAATGCAAAATAGAGCCAACACCAAAGTTCTATATCCAAGGTAATGTTTATAATTAAAGCTGAGTTTTGGCACAGTGATGTTGAAAATTTAGGACCCTGTTTTGTCTCTGTGCAGCCTGCTCTTTCTACTTAGGCAAATTAACATCTCCTCTTTCCTTTCAAATAGCCTATATTTCTGATCTGTTCTTCCCTCAGCTGCCACTGCCACCAATCAGAGTTGAAAACATCTATGCAAGTAGCTGATTCTGTCCACCTCTTCCAAAGTATTTGCAAGTCCTTGTACAAGCAATAAATTAGAAGCTATTTTTAATGTAAAATACCTTTTTCATTTGCATGAGGGAGAGCTGTTAAAAGATGCTGCATAACCCCCATCCATAAATAAAACCATCTGAAAAAAAACCGTATTTAGAAACAACTTTAGTTTATATAAACTAAAATCAAGAAAAAGAATAAGACACACTTGGTGACTAAAAGACAAAGACTTCACAAAATGAAATTTAAAAGATATGAGTGTGTAGAAAGGACAGAGGTGAAGGTTAAATTTAAGTTCAAGTTATGATGGGCTTGTGTTGCTTGTAATATTCTGATTCTTTATATAATTAAACAAGCATAAATAAATAATCTTATAGCTTACCTTTATTTTTAAAGTATGTAAAATCACCTAGAAAAAGTTTTTGCCAGAACAATAATAGAAAAAGTTTAATTATGTTTTTTTTTGGTTTTTTGAGACAATGTGTCAGCATTGAATGACGTACTAAAGGACAAATGGACCTACAAAAAATCTTAATGTTTTAAAGATTTTTGAAGCAGAATTCTGAATTCACATTGAGGTACTAACCTACATCTTGGAGAGTATAAGAAAATGGATGTAAATACACAGGTTGAATTTATGTGCAGCTTCTCAAAGCACAGCAAGCAGGAAAGGCTGAAGATAGACCCACAATTTACACCCTTGAACAACTTTATTTCAGAAGCAGAGTGACTATATTCCAGATGCCTAAACCTCAAGGCTGAGCAAGTTCTGAGAATTGCATCTCAAGTGTCTTTATCACTTTTTGAATAATGCAGCAAAATCCTTATGCTTCTATAATACCCAACGCTATAGAGATGTGCCAGACAAGCCAAAATTCTTACTTTAACACAGTTTTGAAATTCCATTAATTCATGCTTAAATGAAATAAAAATTGACCCTTCTGATATGGAATACATGTAGTTTCAAAAACTTCATGTGCAAATATTTTCTCTTAATCTCTTTAAAGTGAAATAAGAGTCTTAAATGTAAATCCATATTAAGACATCCCATTAGACAGGCCAAAAATTGTTAAGCAACTGGCAGAAAGAAAAAATGCTAATAATAAAAAAAACCATTCCAGTGAATGCAAAGAAAAAAAGCCCTTCAATAAGAAGCTGGGAATGTTGGATGATCTTGATATAAAAGGAACTGTCTAGGAAAATCTCAATCACTGTGAGAATCAAAGTAAATTCTTTGTGCTACTGTACATTACAGAAAATACTGTACCTACAAATTGTTCTTTACTAAAGAAGAGTCTGAAGAATCATCTCTAGTTGAAAAATGAATTTGAGAAGTCTATTCTGTAAGGACAAATAAGAGAAGAAAAAGTTTTCAGTCTCTAAACAGTATTTCCAAGAGTATCAAAAATAGGACAATCCTATACTGGTAATTGAGAAGCATTAACCATTGCTTAAATTTGCTTCAGTAGTGTTGTGGTTTAGAAATGGCACTCCACGATTTAGTGCTGTCCCTTCTCCCTGAGACTGATCCAAAATGAGATACTGCTCCCTACTCTCTTCCCTCTGAGAATTGAAGGGACAAAAAGGCAAAAATTATGGATCAAGATAAGAATAATTTATTTGGAATAACAGTGAGATAAGAAAATGAACAGTAACAACAACAATATACCAACCAGCTCTTCCCTACCACACCATGTTTTGTCCTGACTAGAAAAAGGAAGACCTAGTATGACCTTTATGAGAAATGAGAGCTCCTTTTCCCCAGCCCCTGGTGATGGTGTAAAATGGTCTCAGACAGCACAGTCACTGCAGCCAGTGATGTGGCTGGAGTGAGTGGAACTCCTGGGAGCAAGTGATCGGCTCAGCCTCCCTGGCCCTGGGAAGAGAGGTGTGTGCCACTGCACCTAGCTACTGTAAAAAATTATCTGTTCTGAGAAGAAATAGAACAGCTACTAAGAGAATACAACACAAACCTTCACTACCACATTAGATACATAAGAGAATTTTATTTCTAGATATCTTTATATTAGCCTACATACATTGATAGAGAACACACTGGAATTTGATACTCACAGATAATGTTTTGGGGAAGAGTTAGTAAGTTTTGCAGATGTAGAAATTATTTGCAAGAGCAATTAAGTTCTTTGGTGAATTACCATGTGAATAAGGGTAAATCCATCTTGTATAGTGTAGCTGGACTTTCACTTCAGCTGTGCCCTTCCACAGTAAAAGGGAGGGACTTGTCATACAGTGACAATTGAGTGACAACTACTTAAATGATAAGAAACAAAGGGTAGCAATAAGTGGTCATTGTTTTTCCTATGAGGAATATTAGGAATATTTTCACTCAGGGCCCTGTATTGATTCTGCTAAAATGGTCAGGATGATGGCCAAGAACAAGTATGACAGTTTGCAGGTGAGATTGAATTATTTTAGGATGGTAGACATAGTGAGACTAGTAGGCACAGAACTACCTTGTATTTGCCAGAGTTTAAATCAATATACATGTTTAATTTCTGTGATATGGCTCAGTTCTTTAAGGTGCAATGATTTGGTCATAGGTGTGAATCCTCTATTTCCAAGAGCACTGAGACAACAGAATTACAGCAGGATCATCATTATTTCAGTAGTGCCCCTGAAATGCTAGCATACAGCAGTGTAAAGCCAGGTATCTGGAGCGGTTTAAACAGGAGTTACAGGATATTTTTGTTTTCTTAAAAAAGAACATGTGTTTTGTTGTCTCATAGGCTATATTCAATGCAGAGGTTATAATAAGATAACTAGGGTGTAAAATGATATTATTAATCTAACAGAAGTGTTTAAGCAGATAGTTTCTTAAAATCATTAAGAAGTAAGGAATAAAGTGATCTGAAAGGCATATTGTTTTCTTGAAAATGTTGCTATGTGAACACAGGGAAAATGGAATTAAATACCTTGGGAATTAACGTGGAGTTTGTGAGTTTTTTGATATATTCCCCTCATGCATGGAATCTCTACTTTCAAAGGAGTTTTGATTAGAAACATGTTTTCTAACATAAATGCAACTCCCTGGTAACTCTTAAAAAAATGAAATAAAAATTTATATGCATCTATTTACGTCTCCAGAAAAACATAGAAGACTAGTGGGCCAATGCTTAGTGCTCTTAAGGAGAAAGATAACTAAATAATGACACTGGAAAATTATGCTAATTTATGAAGAACATGTTAAGAGAAAAATATTCTCCAACTATTATTGAGACCAAATGTATATAATGATATATTAGGTCCTGGAGATGAGAGGCAAATAAAAATTCTACACATGGTTACAGAAAGGAATCTAATCTGAAAAGAAACATCCAACAAAAAAAAGTCAAGCTGCCAGAAGTTTTCCACTGCCTGGCAATATGTGCTCCACCCTGAGATCTCCATTTCCAGTCCTTTCCTCACAGTGTCTCACTGAGTGCAATTCCACCAGTGGAAGGAAAAACTACAAAATCCAATCCTACAAGTTCTCACTTTTTGCACCTGCAGTCCTACAAAATGTGACAAAGGGAAGAATCTCCCATTAATGGTCAAACTGTTAAATTGTTTTTAAAATTTGCATTCAAACACAAGATTATGGTACATTTAAGGGAAATTTGCATCCTATTAAGTATTCATTATTCAATATTGTGACTGACTTTCATGTGGTTTATCACAGGGATAGATACATTTTACTGTCCCTATATCAGTTTGAACTGGGTATAATTTCCTTTTTATATTAGCAAATAATCCTTCTCCTCATGGAAGTTTATTAGTGATGTTAATGGATGGTGGATGAGCCCATGAGCTTTGTGCAAATCTAGAGCTTCTGCAGCCCAAAGTGTCATGTCTGGGCAATACACATTGTGTGCAAGTTGAGTTTACCTGTGCAAAAAGACCTGTGTGGAGTACTCCTAAATCTTAAAACCTTTTTCGGCTTATATCAATTTAACACTGTTTTTGCAAAGTATTTATGAGGCCAAAAATGTGGGAAAAAAATTATGTGTAGAGAGTAATATGTTCATTCCTAACTGGATTTATGCGAACCCATACAAAGCCTATGTTATGTCTACTGACACTGTGGAAAAAAGACAAAAATACACTCCAGCTGTCTGATAAGTTCAAGGCCAAAGTCTCTCCTTCTATTCTGACACAAATGTCATCCACTGAGGTTAATGAGACTGGGGTGCTTACACTATAGGGTGCCTAATTGTTTCTTGGCGGGCTAGCACTTGCTATCAATACACATACAGACAGTATTAAAATAGATGTGTCATATCAGTAGGATCAGATAAATGATAAACAATACCCTGGAATTAGCTCCAAATGGAGAAAGAGATCTTAGAGCACAATCAGGGAAAGGAATTGTTAGAAATGTAATGATTACACGTAGCTCCTTGATGAATACTGAGCATCAAGAACAAGTCTTGTATAATTTTATTGCCTATAAGCCAGCAATCAGGTAGCAAGACTGAAAATCCGTGTGAAAATTTAAAGTGGCTTTAGATCTTCAGTTGAGGATGGATTATTTTTTATGCTGTTTTCATGCATCTTTTTTATAGTTTCTTGCTTTGGTTCTGAAATTAACAATTTAGCTATTAGTATCAACATGTCTTACTAAAGCTAACTCATAACTTATCAGAACGGCTTCAGCATATTAGAATCAACAGAAAGACTTCTATAGGGTGACTTCTGTAATAGCTCTGAGATCGTTGTATGAAAGCATGAGATAATGTCACTGTGTCAATAAGCTGCAAAGTCTCCGGAATAAATGTAGTGCAGTCCACAGAAAACCCCAGCAAAATACTGCAAAGTGAGAGATAGTATAAATAATACATGGGTCAGTTTAGATCTTTGCTAGGCATGAGTATTCTTCAATTCATGATTAAGCATGTAAAGACTTCTGGAGTTTTGTATGAGCTCTAATATTACCTTTGCAATAAAAACCAACAATGTGTATTGCTCAGTTTTGCTTATGATAAAAACTAAAAATTTCAGGTATCCATGAAAGAAAATAAATACCTGCCATATTTACTACAGTAATAAAATCCCCTGAAAAACTCTCAGGGCTCAGATATTTTATGGGTTCCTTCACTTATAACAAGATGGCTTTCTTAGAGGTAGATAAATTGTGTTCTTTTTTTTTGTTTTGGTTTAGGTTTTTTATTTCTTCTTTTAGCTTTTCAACAATGTTTTCAGGGTTTTCCTTTAAAGGCAGAAGCAGAATACCTATCTAAAGTTATTGCAATATTCTTATTACACATTAGACTAGTCTACTTTTCCCTATAGAAATACTAGCTTTTGGCAAGATTCATTTGGAATTATGATCAATCTGAAGTATAATTCCTTTTTTTACACTTAGTTCCAGGCTATGACATCATTAGGGTATATCATATGAAATCAGAGAGATATGAATGTTGAGCAAAAGCTCTGGCATGCAAATCTATGAAAATCATCTGTTAGTCTGATACTCTCATGCAGATTGCTCAAACTCTCAGATGTCATTCTTTACTTCAGGATATACACATCAGTTTATATTTTGACTTTATTTGAAGGTTCAGACTTCCAAGGTCTCTCTTTACATCCTATTTCTGTGAATGGAAATAGTTTGTTGGCTCAGTGGTCTCAGTTTCTTCCACTTCCTCACTCACCACTGAACATGAGATGTTGAGCTGATATTAAGTCCTAACTCATGACTGCTCAGCAGCTGCTTCCTTCCTATGGATCTAGGCTGCTGCTGCTACAGTAGGCTGAGTGCCTGAATCCCTTCTCCTTCCCGCAGCAGAGCTTGGGGACATGCTGCCACTGAGATCGATGGATGAAGTGGGGAGTGGGGAGAAGAATGTGGCTGGTCTCACTGGATCCCATGGATGAGGATTCCTATGGACAAGAATTTTAGATTGGTTTTGCTGTCCTGGCAGCCATGGATTGCCAGGGCAACAAGTAGCCACACTGGCTATAAACAACGGAATGTTGCCAGCCTGGTATGTATCACCCTGATTTAGTGCCAGAGGAGGAACCATTTCTAAAGCATAGGAGTTTGGTTTAATGTTTTACATGTGCCAGTAGTACCCCTTTTTTTCAAATCTTTTTAAGGTTCTCATGTGTAAACCCTCTATACTGGAACAGAGCAAATAAATTTGTCAGGATTATTCCAATGGGTCAAGAAGATAGTACCTTAAAACTATAAGAAATGAATAATTCCCTACAAAAGTCTGTAAGAACTGAGAAAGAGATATTCACCCTGTCATACACCATTGGCAGCCACACCATGGCAAGGGCCTGTGCTGTCTTCAAAACATTACATGGAAGGACCCCAATAAAAATCATGCAGCAGAGGAAAACCTGCACCATAAATACAGTCTAATCTGGAAAGGAAGCTACTGTGTCCCATCCTACAGGGCTCAACAAACAAAACTTCCACCAAAGTTACAAGGAAAAAAACATCTTTTCCCGAATGGACATGCTTCTTTAGAGCAGCAATGTATCTCTGAACATGTAGATTATGTATTCATCATGCTCATCCTATATCCTACTGGGCAGAATATAGCCAACAGAAATTGAAGTAAGTGAAATAAAATATTTTAACAAATTCCTTTTTATTTTTTTTTCTTTCTTTCATGATACAAACCTGTGATTTCATTTGAAAAAAGAACAACAGAAGGTTAGTGGAAAATAGAATCTCTCTGAAGAGGATATATTAGCTAAGCTTAAGCTGGGTATCTAATGTTTGTCTTACAGAAAACAAAAGGACAGAGAATTCCAGTTAAGATTTAAGTTGACTTTTTAAAGTATTACAGAAGTCTAATGACTACTCTGCATAAAGTACTTCCAGATGCTGACCTGCTTGAAAACGGTGGGATAGGATAATCCCATGTTTTAATCAGCACCTGTAACAGGTGAGATATCTCCAAAATTTGTTTTAATAAAATGCAACTATATAGTTGTTTTTTTTTTTTTTTTTTTTAATGTGGAGGGGAAACACAATAACATCGAATATTTTATTAACAATTTTCCTGAAACAGTATTCTGTAGGGCTTTTTATACCCTAGCGAAATATTTAGCCTAGTTTTTGTTGTCAGAAAGTAAAACCCCCAAAAAACAATCATAACTCTTTAGAATTGTAGTTTTCAGTTTAAAGAGATGAAGAATGAAAACAATTAAACTGCAAATATTTTCTTATTCCCTTTGTTTAATTTTTCAAATAACTTCTTGCAATGAACCAAACAAACTCGGTTCCAGGGCAGAGGCCTCAGTGTGCTGAGCTCTACAACTGACTTAGTTGGGACAACTTTTCTTCTGATCAATGTCCTGCAAGTGCACTTGACTGATTTCTTCAGAGATCAGGAACCAGATGTGGGTATGATAAGCATAACGAACAATCCCAGAAAAACAATGTTTATCATAATCCAAGTATAAAATCTCCATTTGAAAATTGTATTTGTTCCAAGGCAGGTTTTAGAGGTCAGCAACACTGAGGCACTAAAGATGTTAGGGAATAAAGGGTTGTGAAGGGGGTTATTTCTCATTTTTCATTTTTGTTTGCAATTGCTGTCATTTTTGTTTCTCATGCTTAGGATAAAAAAGGTGACTTTTATATTTATTAGAACTGGGTTTCAATAAACATTATGCAATATAGTAGACCAGGGAATGATTTATTGATAATTTGTCACTTATATTTATGGAAGTGTAGACCCTGGAGCCCTAGGGCTGGTAAATCATATTATGCGGCTACAAATGTTTTTTTATTCTTTGCTGCCAAAAGCGCACCATGTAAACTGATTGCCTCACCAAACCCCCGGGGCCTGATAATGATGCACTTGCTAATACAAAGGCAGGAGGGGTTAGTAGAAGACAACTAATTATAAGTTTATTTTTGTTTCAATATGTTTGCCATTTAATCTAGAGTTCCATAAACAACAGATTGATGAAATATAATTAGGAAGAAGATTACTGTTTAATGAGGGAAAAGATTGGGAAAGAATGTAAATGGAACAGTGTGCTGTGCAGTTTTTAGCTGTTTATTATTGTACAGCTGTAAGGCACTTTCACACAGTTCCCAGATGGAAGCAGCTGTTAGCTCTTCGCCATTAAAGAAAAGGAGGTTCATAGTTCATTTTTATCCACTTGTTCCAGCCTAGTTACGCTCACTACAACACTTCACCAAGTCACAACTCTCAGCTACGGTTGAGACTGTCAGGATGGGCACCCTGTCTTCATTTGCCACTTTGCCTTTCACTTATCACATCTGGCAACCTCTCAAGCAACAAGCTGTTCCACTCCTTGTAATATGTTTATCTCCCATGGTGATGTCAGCAAAAGTCAGAAAATCTAATATTCATGCTCAGATTTGTTGGTACTCCTTGTTTATAAGAAAGAGCTCTATATCACCCTTGCAGCTGCTTCCTCTTCACCAAACTTTGTTTTTGTACAGTACTCTTCTGATAGGCCTTGGGAGCAGTACAAAGCATGGGCCCATCTGATTTAACAGGTTTTTGGGGGTTTTTTAATATGAAAAATCCCCATCCAACATCTCTTTTTTTTCCACAGCATGTTATGAAACCTATGTTTCCCCTCAGCTTGAAAGTAGCTCATACATAAGACAGAATATAAAAGGCAAATAAAACAGGCATTTCATTAATAAGCAGTAACTGTGAAAGAAAAAAAAAAGTAGGCAGACTTTCAAAAATGAATACTATGAATTTGTCTTGTAGCACTTAAGCAATTCCACATTATGGGCCAAGATATCCACTGCCCTGCACAAGCATTTACATTAGTACAAAGTGAGTGTAAATCTTTGCTGTTTCAGACAGGTTGTATGTTATATTTGGTGCCAAGGTATTGCACATGCTACAGGGAATTAGGCAACTTGGATCTTGTTTTTGTAATAATTTATACATTTCACTCTTCTCATTTCATATTGTTTGGAGCTATCTTAGATACTTTCTATAGCATATTGTGTATGGGCTTATATAAATTTCTATTTCTGAGGTACGTTATGCATGATAGTCCTATCGGTTAAGGCAAAGATAGTTTTTATTCCAGTCTGGTGTTAGCCACAATGTTTCTGAACAGTTTCTCAGTCTGGGTGAGGTATATTCTTCTTCATTAGTTTCTGTTTTGAGATTAGATTTTCTAAAATTTCCTTTACACTATTTCACCATTTATTCAGTTGTTTGGCCATAGTTTCATTCCAATTCCACAATTTATTAATTCCCAGCACAGGATAAATTTTGCGATCTGGGTTTAACTAGGTGGCAATTGTAGCACTTCCTTTTCCACTAATATAAACCAGTCTGGTTCTAAATCTCTCTCTCTCTTACTCTTTCTCTCTCTCTCTCTCTCTCTCTCCCTTTTTCTTTTCCTTTTCCTTTTCCTTTTTCTTTTTCTTTTTCTTTTTCTTTTTCTTTTTCTTTTTCTTTTTCTTTTTCTTTTCCTTTTTCTTTTTAAAATTTTTTTTAATGTTAAAACCAACAGTATTGCTTTAAGTATTGAATTAAATTCTGGTATCTTTATATTATTTTGTTATTGGATGCCAAAGAACAATGTATTTCACAGTTTCCAAAACACCTTTCAACATTAATATACATTGCATTTTGCAAATTTAGGAGAATCTCAGGAGTAGAATTCTATCCTGATGTATAAAAATAAAAAATAAAGACACAGTACAAAAAAACCTTCAAGAGTATAAAGCTGTTTTTTTGGTTATTTTAACTTGTAGCACTATCAACAGGCCACCCACATGCCTAATCTAGAAGAACCACCTCTAGGCTATGAGGAAATCTCTGTGGTCCCAGAAAACTTGGTTTTTTCACTGACAAGGATGCTGGTTAAAGCCAATTATTGTGGAGAATTTTATGTTCCAAACAGCTGTCCAGTTGGAGTTGGGCTAAGACCACCAAGTTATTTCATGTGTCACAAGTAGACATCTGATTGGTTAAATAAAGCTGCATATATATTTTTATGAATAGAAGTGGAAGGTTTAATTTGCTTTTGTTTGTGGGGTCTTATTTATTGCTTGAAAGTGTTTGGATGCCTGCTGGGTATTTGCGAAAAAGGGTTGCAAAAGCTGAATGTATTTCACCTGCAGGTTGGGAAGAGAAGTACAGTGCTGTGGTTAAGGCTGACCAAAACAGAAAACCTACACTGTAGAAAGATAAGAAAATTACTGCCGAGGTTGTCGACCAAAACTAAAAACCCACCTACCCAACTAAAAAAACCCAGCTAGTATTTATGCATGCATTGTGTGTATGTATGTATATTATTATTATATATGTGTGTATGTATGTATATTAAGGAACCATTGATACTCAAAAATTTTGCCTCCAGTTTAGGTATGCTACTACTTAAAGTTACAGCAGTTTAAATTACTTCCTTACCTGCTCTTTAATGCCTGTTTTCTCTTTTTTGATTAGTTCATGCACCTAGAGCACTTTCCTATGTGCAGTTTTTACTGTTTCCCCTGTTTAGCCCGTCTGTTTTTCCATCCTCTTTTTTAATATGAAAGCCCTATGCAGCAACTGTAGTAGAAACAAACCTTTTAAATCTCAAAACATTAATTTTACAGAAAAATAAAGGTTCAAGAGAAAAACTGGAAATGCTAGCAAAAGAAGTCCAAGATAGCCTGAGTGTCTGACACTATATCTAACTTCTAGAAAAAGAGCTTTTAAATCTAATAGCCATTGGTATTGCTTTAAGATACTGACCCCAAAATTCCTAAATTCATGGATCACATTCATATTTCTTCTTAGAATAATAGCATTAATAAATATTTATAATACAGCCAACATCTCTGAATTTTCTTTTTAAACATTCTAAAGCAAATGGCTCATCCATGGCATAGAATTAAAACTTGCTGAGGTTATATTTGTTGTCTACTTCCCGGCTCCATTACACAAAAACAAGAAGTTTAACTGCAAAATATTGGATTATCTCTAGAATCAGTGCCTTAATGTTTGTTTTCTCTCATAAGACATCTATATTTATCTTCTTCTTCTGTCTCACTGAATCTTTTGCTTACTTAATGTCCTTCAGATAGCTTACTTTTTTCTTCACCTTCTCTGTCCTTCCTTTTACCTTTAAATTACTCCTCTGTTATCACCTGACTCATTCATGTCTTGTCAGTCTGCAGTTTTCAAATGCAAACATTCCTCATGATTTCAAAACTATATTGCAAATAAGCTATAGGCAGTATCTAAATCAAAAGCAGTGTATGCAATAAAACATATCTTTACATATTAATTAAAAAAAATCCTTCTCTATCTTATTATTGCTAATAGTTAAGAGCCAAATGAAAGATTTCTGAGACTTAAGGCAATTGTTTTATATGAAACCAATAATTACAATGGTGGTATTTTACCTCATTCAAGAAAGAATAGTTGCTATAAGAAGCACAGGAAGAGATTTTCTACAATTCTGTTTTCCTCTGTGCTAAATTTCTGCAATATGGGAGTGGTTATGCAGTGAGGAATTTCATCTCCACGATGCCACTCAGCCAGAAGTAAGTTTTATAACCATCTAGCCTGTTGCTTAGGATAGTGTAATAGAAAGAACTGATTTAATTATTAGTTTCCTTTCAAGTCCATGAAAGACATTTGAGACTTAATAAATCTTATAGTAAAGGCCATAACTGATGGAAAAGCCACTACTCTGCCCAGTTAACCTGGACTTGACGAAAAGGTAAATCTCCCCTGGTGGCAGTCTTAACCAGATAAAAAATAAGTGTGAAACATTTTGGTTTACCATAAAGCTGCAAAACTAAGTGGGAATAAGTTTTCCATTCTAAAAATTTCACAAGAGTTTTTTAAAATGTTGTGGCCTTGAACATATACCAACACATGGTAGCTATTAACTGCAAAGCATGGGTCTGATATCTTTGATAAGAAAAGAATAGAAAAGACCAGAAAAGAGAAAAGAAGGAAGATTTCCAGGCTTTTCCTTGATAACAAATTTCTACTCATCCAAAGAAATCCCACAGGAACCCAAGTACATTTTTAGCTTAACAGTTTAAAAAGACATACAGAAGCTCTGCCTAAGTATGAACACTAAAATAGTCTGCGTGTATGATTCACCTGCTACTTTAGACCATACTATTCAGTATGATAATCAAACTTAGCAAATCACTACACCATGGCCATCAATAAGGACACAGGTTTTAAAACCCATCAGAAATGGAGACTTTCGTTTGTATGCGGCTGAATATCTGCCACTTGGCCTTAAGACCATTTCAAGTCCCCAAGTAAGCTGATATTTAACACCTCATAAAAAACTGTGTACACCTGAGCAGAGGAAAAATGTGGCATTTGTTGGTGGTTTGTATGTAGGATCAGATTACCTTTTTTAAAAACAAGAAAGATCTTCCTCTAAGTGTTAAGAAGGAGAAGGAGGAAGGGTGGTATTGCAAAAATCTTTGTTTTTAAAAAAAGAAATGGATTTGTACAGCTGTAAGCAAGCATGCCATTTTTAAAAACTGCACAGACTTGTATTGTTTCTTGGTGAATTAAAAGATTTACAGTACACATCTAAGAAAAATCATGTCTATTCTGCACTTACCCTTCAGGTACCTGCTGGCTTTTTTTGACTGTCATGTGCTCAGAAAGTTCTCTCTCTGAATATGCCCAGATGCATGTAATGGGTCTGCTTTCTTTAAGGCCAAACAAGAAGGCAATGATTTGGACAGTCTGCTCTGCTTTGTTTTCCTCAAGTGAAATATGATTTTAAACCTAAATGCTAAAATGGCACCAAATATTTAAAATATTTTATAGTAGGTGAGGTTTTCCACAGTGCCGGTTTGTTTTCCATTCTCCCCATGACATCTCACAACTCTAAGTGCTCAATGACAGCCTGTAGAGGTTTGACCATAATCCACCTTTATCCATTAACAGACACTCAATCACTAAAGTGCTTACTAGACTAAACATATTTATCCAACCAAATCACACTTTACAATGCAATGCTGCCAATCAGACCCCAGCTATTAACAAGGAACTGCTTTAAGGGGATTTTGGTGTTTTTGCTGTGAAGAGCATGCTTACCTCCAACAAACCACTAAACCAAATTAACATAGCTGTATCCTCATAAAAGAAACCAGATATCCTGTTGTGAAAATAGAAAGCTTGGTAAGACAGGGCTCTTTTGATGGCTAACAGTGTGGCAGACAAAGGCTTCAGACTACAAATCTGGTTACCACAGGCTCATTACAAAACTCTAGCATTAAGCTTTTGCTGACTTTAAAAACAAAATAAAAAT
>VWZN01003844.1:383407-394717 GCA_013396955.1 Regulus satrapa
AAAATTGGAGAAACATGCGTACACTCTGCCCTTTTATTAGAGTCATACAGGCTAAGTGCCATCACCACAACTTAGAGCTTGACAGCATTTCTTTCCCAGGCAGCAGGAAAAGTTACACCCTCCATGTTGCAGGGCTAATTTAAATTCTCTGTCAAAAACTACATAAACCAGTCCTGTATATTCTCACTAGGAAGCCCTAATAGTTTTAGACTTATTGGTATTATACATCCTTTAAATCCCAATATTTTAAAGCTGGATTCGACATTGGCTGGGACTTGATATATTTTCCCTCCACTTAAACATAGCTAAAAGAAAGGCTTAGAGTTTTCAACTCTGAGGTAAGTGACTCATGAAAATTCATGTTTTTAAGAAACACTTATCAGTTTAAAAATGCATATATATCCTTCTTTACTCCCAAATAGCTTTAGCTCTTTTATTTAAATATGTCTTTTCAATCCTTCATTGCTTATCAAAAATAATGAGCACTTTCTTTTTTATTAGCTTTTAGAAATTTTCTAGGGAAAATTTTATGAGCAGCTAGAACAAGTTTTACTTCTTGCAAAGAAGGCTTCATGCTGGAATTGTATCCAAAATGAGCAAACCACAATATGAAAATATTTTCCAAAAATCACAAGAGCAAACCTCTAAGTTAGAGCTGGAAACTTATAAAGTACAAATTAGGTGGTCATGTAACTGAGTAAGTATACTTTTGTATGGTAGATCCATACACCATGTTCCATCACAAAATGTATCCATCTCCACTGTTTCTGTAGTCTACATGTATTCTGAACAGGTATAAATAATAGAAAAATTTGCAAATTAATGTTTTCCCAGTTTGTGCATAGAAATGTCAATATACGGTTTTATATGAAAAGAACCAATGCAGGTTTTCAATACATAATTATTCAACTTAGAAAGGGAAAAACATCATAATACTAGAAGTACAATAAGAAAAGAACAAATTACAACACACAATAAGAGCAGGATATATTGTAGACCATAATGAATCTCAGCATTTAGAAAATACTTGTTGGGGTTGATAAAAACTACATGTTTTCACGCCTTTGCTTCATGTCCATGTTAATACATTTTCTACTCTGTATTGCATATATGTGTCACAGAAAGCAATGAAAATACACACAGGAAGTTGCCAGAAAGAGGTTTCTCCTGATTAACTGAGAAGCCAGCATTAATAACTGTAATGCCGCCAATTTGATTCTGTACCACTGATTTAAAAAAAAATTTTGTCCCATAGAACATTAATTTCTCAATGTTCTTCTTAGTTATTTTTAATTAGTGTTTTATTTTGAAAGGTACCACATGTAGCTTAATGAAACTTTTCAGCTAGATGAAAATGAAGAATAGTTCAAACACTGGGACAACGAAATATTTAATTCTTTCATAAATTTGTTATTTAAGTAAAAAGCACAACAGCATAATTAAAACATTTTACTTGAATACTCTTGTTATGTTTAGAGGCTAGTGATGTTAACAAAATATGTGCCAACTTCTTGAGCACACGGGGAAGGGAGGGAACAGCTAATCTGTTGAATTACATGATTCAACTCATACCTGTAATGCGCACAAGTAATAAGGGATACTGCTCATAGTTCTGAGCGCCCAGTTTTTATGAACAAGGGCAGTATTATGCCTTTTCACTTGTGATGCATGAAAGTGTCAAACTTCCCATTTAGTTTCCAGTTGTGTCTTAAAATAGACATAATACATCCAGCCAGATTGCCTATATTTTCCACCACATGGCCAGCACTGCTTGATTTGTCTTCTGGAAATGAGATTATTCATTCTTTAAAGTTGCTCCACTGAAAGGCTTTTCCACATGTTACCCAGTATTGATAACATCCACAGAACTATATTTGTAAGTGTAAATAAGAAAATGTAAAATTTGTAGCCACCTTTAAACATCTTTGACATAAATAATAAACATTTTCTGTAAAATACTTAAAAGTTACATCAATTTCAAGGACCCTTAAATCCCTTAAAAAATATCTAAATTTACTACTATATGATGTTTATATTTACCCTAAGATTGATAACATTATATAATATTTTGGAATTTTTTTCTTCAAGCTGAAGATAGAATCTGAAAATAATAATTTATTTGAAAATATATTACCAATAACATGATGGGTCTTACAAATTCAATTCTCTTTTATAGTTTCTTCTTTATTCATTTCCACACTACAGGTGTCATCATAGTGTGTTGGCCAACAAACCTGTAGCACAAGCTCAGATGCTCCTGTTAAGCTTGTTTATGATATGAAGTGTTTTTAGCTTATTTAATACAGCTTTACAGGCTACTGAAAATCTTTGAAGCCATTGCACTTATTCTTTAGGTTCTTAAAATATTACCATGAATACATTTTTCTGTTTGTAATTGGACTAATATGAGAGGATAATAATAATATTAATTCTTCATTACCTGGACCACTAATGGCAAAAAAGTAGGCAGCGGAGGCAGTATTTGATTGAGTATTATGGGGACTTCTGTAACTGATCATGGGGGGGTCAGGTCCTTTGGGGCTATCAGGTCCTCCTTAGTACTATCTGTGCTGAGCTACAGCTTTCTCTGGCAGAGACATCCATGTATATCTGTGGTTTATTCCTTATCTCTCCAAATAGAGAAGGGCTCATTATCTGTAATGGAGCAGAGCATGCTTGTGATGACAACTATGGACTAGCTCAGGGCTGGCTTCTTTACAGGCCAATAAGGTTTATATATACCTACATGTGTGTACCTGAATATCTGTAAAAAACCTTCTGGCTCAAACTGGCAGGCCAGGAGGAGAAAGCACATGCTGGCTAGTCAAGTGGTCAGTCAAGACACATTCTCTTGGCTACTCCACTCTTTCTCTTTGTTTGCTCAAGAAACTTTGTCAGAAAACTTTGCACTGCACAACCCTATTTAAGGGTACTTGATGGACTAAATTACTCTCCTTTCTACGTAAACCCGTTGGGGCCACCAGTAAGTGTTCTCTATCTGTTTGATAAAAATGTGATAAAATGAAGGTATTTTCTTAACAAACAATAAAAACTGTATCTCTTTTATTATGTTAAATAGCATAGCAAATGTCTGGTAAATAAGTTGATACCTTTATTCAAATGTTTTGTAAATTATTTAGCCAAAGTACTGCTGCTGTCTGTCTAAAAGGAAGCTCCAAATGGCAATACCAGTATAACAGACAGATAGCATTTAATCTAATATTTGGTAGGAACATTCCACATAAGAAACCTTTGAGCTCTCTTTTTGCTTTTGCTAAAATATTAAAGAAAGATGATAAACAGTTCATTATCACCTGCCCTTCTCAGTCTACAGCTGAATCTAGAAGTATATCACATTCCCTCCACAGTTCAATAGCAAATGGATCCTAAAATAAACAGTGCTTACCTCAAGTGGATGTTGCAAGCATATGTGGATGGAACATACTGTTCCTCTATGCTTCAGTTAAGCTTTATAGGAAGGTACTTAAGAAGGAAAATTCACAGCAAAAGTGAAGTATATGTTTCAACTAGAAGGCACATGTACAGTGCCTTTTAAAATTTCATCATTCTGACTTGTCAAATTTTGACTTAATATAATGCATTCAAGATTTCATAAGCCAAATAAGTTAATGTGATACCAAGAAAGGAAGATGTTTGGAAGCCACAACTGTACCTCATTGAACATTTTTATATTCATCGTTTATTTTCTTTACATATACAAACATGTGTAGTTAGAGTTTGGACATATGCTAATTCAATGATGTTAGAAAACTATTGAAATAAATGTTTATTCCATTTTCATTGACACAGGAAGGGAAGAAAGGGTCTTTTGGCTATACAGCATGTGTTTCAGAGGCATTTGTTGTACTATCAGGTGTTCAAATAAAGTGCTGCTGCATTCTCACTGTTGTAATGAACTTGAGTTTCAATTTTTTACTCAGAAATTTGCTCTGTCTTAGTAGAGTCTGCAGCATTACTTTCCTTCCTCCTGAGCCTAAATATCTTATAGATAGATAGATAGATAGATAGATAGATAGATAGATAGATAGATAGATAGATAGATAGATATAGATAGATGATAGATAGACTTATTTCTCTTAATACTTCAATTTGAGCTCATGAGAAGGTCCAGAGAGATCTGGCTAGTCAAGCCAGGCTTTGTTAGGCTCAAAATTTTGCTAATATGTCTGTGGGAAATCACAATGCACCTGTTAATTAAAAACCTCAAAATGTTTGATAAGTCATTGCTGTTATAAGTCTTTTCCTTGGCTGGAATGCTTTCACACCATGCTGCAGCAGTTACATAGGGACTTCATGACATTCTGTGATGTTGATCAGGATAGTGTCCATTGACATTTCATAAGCAGTTTTTATTTAGTAACTATTGTATTTGCATTTTTGTGTAGTGATGGATTGTTCTTTCTTCCCCAAATCATAATCCACAACATTCTTCTTCATGTACTGACTATTTATTTCCTCCTCCATATTTATTTTAGAAGTTGGCAGTATTAAAAAAAGGTAATCCCTCTTCTAGATATTAAATCCATGATAGACTTCCATGAAATTTTAAGTGTCTTTTTTTTCTGCTGTGAAACAAAATGAACCTATAATTTACATAAGTTTGAGTATGGGAATTTCTTTACTGATGGAAGATCAAACCTTTTTTTTTTTTTGGTCACTCTGTTCCAAAATAATATTCATCCATTTGCCTGTTCCATAATCCTTTACTGAAAGGTCAAAGATTAAAACTAAGCATGCTTGTCCTGTGCCCTCAAAGCAAGCACAGCAGACAACCTCTGTTTTCTTGGTTTCCTGCTACTCAGTGTTTGTCAGACACTGATTACGAATAACACCCTGAGCCGTTATCTCTATATGGTACGTTTCTAAATCAAATGTCATAACCAATGAGTCACCATGAGTAAGAGAAATAAGATTACCTTTTAAAATAAGTTCACAGTAATTCTTTTCTTAAATGTCACAGCTAACAACTCATTATTTTGCATGACATGCAACTTTGAAGTAAAACCCATTTGTGAATGTACACTGATTTGGTATTTCCATGATGAAGAAAGGAGTGGATTTTTTTTTACATAGACCATTATTCTGTACATTGTGGAGCTCAGATCTCTTTGCCATGCAGACCTAAATTCAAGAGTATCAGTATAAATACACTACCATTTCTTTCATATATATATTTTTTTTCTTTCACAACACTTGATAGATGGAGAGGAAATAACTCAGACTATTGAAAATTTGAAAGCCTTAAAATAAAATAATGAGAAAAGAATTTTCCAGTGGGTTGGGTAATAAAAATGAAAGGCAGGTTCCCCAAGAGTCACAACATGGAAGATTATACTGGAGGAAACAGCCAAGACTGGATAAACTGGCTGAACAGAGAGAAACAATACCAGAGACACAGGCTAAGGGGTTCACATAGGAGAATGAAAAGGGAATTTTGAATTGGTGATAAAGTTATCTAAGTTTCTTTAACGGACCGATGTTAGGATGAATGTAAAACAAAAAACCCAAGAAATCCAATAGAACTACTAACATTTTAAGAAGGGTTTTGAGGGGGAGGCTCAGAGACATAGAAATTCACTTACAGTTTGGGCAAGATCGGAATCTGTTTCTGCTAGAAATGGTAGCATTATTATAGAGACTAAAAACTCCCTGTGCTCATCAAAATCCAATAGACTTATTACTCCATTTAGGCAATTTGTTATGCACAATGATATGTATTGTTGCTGTGCCTGCCACAGTTTTGCAGACCTCAATGACAGATGCATGCTGGCACACAAGCCCAGGTCCAGCTGCAAGCTCAGAGGTACTATTAGCTCCCATGTTTCATACTCAGGATGAGCAAAGAATCCATCAAGCACCATGGGAGCTCTGGGGCACAGCCATGCTCCCTGGCAGGATCCTGCTCTGCTCCAACACTGAGGGGCCCTGCCTGGAAAGTCTTACACAACTTGTGAACCTTATGTTGCTTATGTTACTTATCTTAGAAACAAGCATATTTAAAACTTAAAAGGGATTCTAAATCCTTCTCTGCTATTTTCATCACACTAATATGCTGTAAGCAGTCTTTTTGTTCCCTGTACACTGAAACTGTGAACACAGATTTGTGAAAAGGATGTGGGTCTGGGACTGGGAAAGTGCTTCAGTCTAATCCCACCTACAGACATGCTTTATCATATTTTTTGCTTAGATAGGTCTCTGAAAAAAGATTACTTCAAATGGACAAACATTCTTTCAATTTTTTCAGACAGGCTCAGGAAGTTTTCTGTGAAAACCTAAACTTTCAAGCTGAAATAGCTCCAGGAAATGCAAATCTGAGCGACTTTAGGCTTCCTTCACCCCCACAAAATGATCCCAAAGTGGGCTTTGTGGATTTTTGTTTCTTTTCAGGGTTTTTTTTTTTTTTTGTTCAGGTTTTTGTTTTTATTTGTTTTGAAAGTTTTTTTAATCAGCAAGTTGCAAAGTTCTTGAACACTATCCACTTTTTAAGATATGCTTTCTAAAATTTTAAAAAATCTTTAGAAGTAAGAGATTCAGTGGGCAATCTCTGAAGGATCATCGAGTCCAACTTCTGGCCCTGTGCAGATACCACAAGAATCACACCATGACTATGGGGAAAGAAGTTCCAGAAACAGTTAATAGTCATTGTTGGAAGTAATGATTTTGGCATTATTTATGACACTGAACTACTTTTCACTTTCTGTTCAGTTTTAAAACCCTTGTCACACCACTTGTTCCCTTTCAGTCATGTCCAAAGACCACTGAATGTAGGAAGTGCTCTACTGGGTTAGGCTAGTGGTCCCTCCAGAATTGTATTCTGTCTCAAAAAGTAACATTATGGGGTATTTAAGAAGAGATTGCAAGGCTGACTACTTCATGAATTTTTTTTAACTTATGCTTCTCCAGAATTGATGATTTATGCCTTCAGGATATTAGAGGGAACATCCTTCCCAGTCTTTTTGGAATCCAATCATAGACCTGTTTTTTTCTAATAAATTTGTGGAATATCTTCTACTCTATTCCTTCAAAACATCCCTGGACAATAAGCTTCAAAATTTCCTGACCTGATGAGAAAATAATTACTTTTTTGCCCATTTGAAGCCAACTTTATGCTAGTTTCATGGAGGTTGTTGAGCCTTATCCAGAATGACCAGCTGAATAACAGCTCCCTGTTTATCTCACAATATATAAATGGCTTTTTGAACACAAATCATATTGCCCTTCGGGCTTTTTTCCTCTAAATTGTATATTGCTAGCTGTTGCTAGTCTTGCCTACAAGTGTCCCACCTTCTTAGCTTTTCTTTTGTTGCCCTTCTCCCTAAAATTTTTAATTACAATACACTTTTTATGGAGTTATGAATATCATAAAAAACCACACAGAACTGACACTAATGGATGTCTTTCTTGTGACTTTGTGAAAGGTTGGGGTTTGAGCTGTAGATATCAGTGACTGCAGAAGACCTGCTCTTTTCCCATCTGGCACTCAGCACTGGGACAGCAGGTTAGTGCACAGCAAATATGAATTCTCAGCACCTCACTCAAAAAACCTTATCCAGAACAATTACCAAGATTCCATGAGAAAGTTTTTCTCCTTATTTATGTGAAAGTAATTTGATGAATTCTCTTTCCCTCTGTATGTTTAAAGAATATACAGTAACTCAATCAGACAATTAAGTTTCACTAAAAGTATTTTAAGGCAGTAAAGCAACTCTGTAAGTTTTTGCACTGGCACAATTAAGATCAGGCCAAATTATTTCAAACCTTTAGCAAATGCAAAACACATTTAGAGTTGGGAAGCCTGTACCATCAATGGTGTCTGCAAAAATTATAGCTAAATGCTTTTGATTATATTTGTTTAGCATTTTAGTGAAGTCTACATACAGTATTTCCTTTTAGGAAGCTAACAGATTCTGTTTCCAATTCAAAGGAGAAGGCTTCCAGCCAGTGCAGCACTGAATCCAACCTGTTTCTGCAGAGACTGTGTGTGCTTTATCTTTGTGTGATTTATTGTATGACACTGAGCAACAGCGGACATTGAGACCCAAATAACACACGACTTTCTTCGAGGTCACATCTCTACATTCACACAGAGATTCAGTTCGGAGCGTAAAACTGTTCCTTCAAAAGGAAGGTTTTTGTAGATGTGAGCTCAAGTCAACCCAAAAGTCAGATGTGACCTTGTAATCCAGCATTAAGAGATGTTCAGGGAACAAGAAATTTGAGAGATATTACTTGTACTTGGTATGTTTCACCATTTCTCAAAATTTTGTTTGTGCCTCGTGTGTATCCTCTCAAAGTAGCAAGGGTTCAATTTTTCCTCTAATATGTACTATTCCTTTTAATAAAGAACTAATGCTCATCTGTTGTCTCTCTACTGAAAGACTATTAAAGTTCTGTTACAACAGACTTATTCCTAATCTAAGCATTCCTCAACTTCCTTTCTCAGTCAGAAATCTGTAAACTGCATCTTCCAAAGAGGAGGAAACTATTATCTTTAGCCAGGCTTAAAGAACCTATGCTGATTAAGCCACAATGAAGTTCTTCTGGAGATAAGATTGTTGCAGGCTCAAACATGCCAGCTAGTCAAGAAAAACGCTGAGAAATTTTCTAAATTTAATAGTATGAAACTAAATGCAGCTTTTTAAGGTGCCTTAAAAAAGGTAGGCTTTCTGAGGAAAACAACGTTTTAATTTGCTCTTTAAAGAGGTCTGTTGAAAAAGTCAGTAAAATAAATGTCAGATGATTCTGTTACTTATACTATTAATATGCCTTTTGTTCATGATTCTTCACTGTAAAACAATTAAATTTGTAAGAAAAAACTTGAATTTTGCATGTTCTTATTTTATTAATATAAGAACTAGGAATGTAGTTTCCACAAGTAAAGAAGACTTATTTAAACTTAGGTGGCATTTAGTTTTGTCTCCCTTTTATTTTTTAATTTCCATAATTTGTTTATTTTTTTGACTGTAGAAGTCTTCCTCTATGCTGTAGTAAACAGAAAACAGAACTAGGAGATTTGCAAATCAGTAAAGTTTATGTTAAAATGTTCTTCAATAAAAATTTTCTTATTGATTAAAAGAGAAATATTTTGCTACAGTATACTTGTGGTCGAAGAAGTCACATTAATCCCTAGTGACATTTGAAAGTTACTCAATTTCCTTGCTGCTGCTGTGGCTGAATTCTGCCCTGTCTGATGTGGTGAGAGAAGCCTGGAAGCTCAGCTGCCTGCCACTGTGCATGGCCCCAGCTTATCTCTGAGGGCTTTCTAATGTCCCGCCCTGCACTAGCCAGTAGACTGAGATGCCAGATCCACCTGTACTTCATTCTAGAGCAGCTGTTAGGGGAAATGAAAAAAAAAAAAAAAGGGGGCATAATTCATGTTTATAAATGCAACAAAGCAGAATGTGAGGAGATCAGAATGTTATGGAATTAAATTTCCCTACAGAACACAACAGTGAAAAGACAATTGTCCTGGATGAAAATCTTTATTTACTTGGTGCATCCAGACAATGCGAATCTTCTTTCCACTACCTGGCCAATTGGCTGACATAAGCAGTGCTTAGAATATCTCTCAGGGAACATTAGAGAACAGGGTCTTTCTTTTATGTTATTTATTATCTGTGTTGGCTGTTCTTCAATATTTTCATCATCTTCATAGTGATTGTGTTTCCTTCCAGTGTCTCTCACCATCCTTGGGGACTCTTAAACATTTATGTCTGCACTCAACAGGAGAAACTGAAGATTTTGTACGTGACTTCAAGCTAAATTCTAGGGTAATGTATTATTAGGAAAATAATGACATTCTGGCAGAACTGCCAATTTTATTTGCAAGGAGATCTATGGAAAAAATTTACTTGCTGAAGTCCAGAGGCAGATATGCACAGTAACATAATGAAGTGTAAGGCAAGTATTTAACAAATCATATATTTGTTTGCACTTCTGGCTTCTGTAGGTTGCAATTGGCATATCAGTATTTGGACCCTTGAATTAAAGGAGAGACTGGTAGTCTTATCTCAAAGATACCACACTTATTTTCCCTCGAGCATTCTAAAATTTCAAAAGAGAAATGATAAGAGTAAACCAGAATTATCAGAGAAACCTGATTTTTAGTATGTAGGTACTCAACACTTTTTTGAAACTATCAGCCTGTTTTGAGGGCAAGGATTTGAGTTATCCATTAGTCATGTTTCTAAAAATATTTGGCATCACTTATTATCTTACCCATGAGCAACTCTGAGGAGGCAGATCAGCCTTTATGTTTGTTTGGGTTTTTTTCAGAAATGTCTTTAAGAATAGGTGTTTAACTTGGAGCTGTTACCAGCCTATTTAGAAATATAATACGGGATTTGTCACCAGTGAAATATGATTATAGCGGAACTATGACATATTTTTCACTATGCTTATTCATTTACAAAAGACACTTTACTTGTCAATATTAAACTCCAACTTGTAATTTCTTGTGTTACATGACTGAATTAATTGAAATACTAAGTGACAAAAAATTGTCATTGTCTTTCAATCAAACTTTTTACAACCAACCCAATAGTGTTACTGATTCCCTTAGACCATCTAATGATGCTAGCTACTGCAAACAAAAAGTTTAAAAATACAGTTTATTTTTTGCGGATAACAAGTTCCTGAAAGCTCCACAGTAATTATCAAATTAATTTAAAGGATTTAATCCTTTTAAACTCAAAAAACTAAAAAAAAAAAAATTTGTTCATTGACTATTGTCTGTAGTATAGTGAGAGTTCTACTGAGAGATTTCTCTGATTTCAGAGAAGTCCAGAACAGTCTGAGAGCTGTGGGGTCACAGCCACCTACCGTATTTTTTTTGCCACTGTGAGTCATAAGTGCCCTAAATTATTTTAGCCCTCATGCAGTGCATTCAGAGAGAATAATTTGATCAACTTTAGTGGGATAACGATATGATTTGGAAATTAAACACAAAAGTTCCCTGCTTCCTTTGAAAAATCATAATAATAATAAAAAAACCCCAAAAATTATTGATCTATGAAACAGGAAATACAGGAGACGGACCACAAAATTTTTTTCTACTTTTATGCAAAAATACTGTCAGAGAAAAGGTAAAATTTTTCCCTATAATCTCTTGGCAACTTAGCAAGGATCTTGTGCTCCAGACTTCTCTTGAGTCTAAATAACATTTTAAGAGGACCCTTAGTGCTTTAGCAGTACAAGACCCATGAGAAGTTTAAAAAACACTTCTAAATCTGTGCAAAGACTAATTAGTGCTTATAAAATGCATTTAATGTAGCAAAAAAAAAAAAAAAA
>VWZN01003845.1:0-16819 GCA_013396955.1 Regulus satrapa
AACTCCTATTTCCACTGTAGACATTAGTTTATGTGTAATTAACATCCTAGAAAGATAAAGAAAGCTATCTATTGCTCCAAAGAGTCACTTGCTTAGGCAAACAGCTGTCTGTACTCAGCCACCCTTTTTTCACCTGCTTCCACTGGATTTATATTCTCTATTGTTCTTTAAGAAGGAAGCTAAGATCTATATTCTCCAGGCAAACTATGCAAAAACCTGCATAAAGCCCATTAAACATGAGACAGCAAGGAGATTAATATTAAGAAAGTGCTACTAAGTGTATTATGCTACATATGGATGAAAGAAAGGATGGCTTAAACTTCCAAGATCCTTCAAATACTATTTAATCTTTGCTGTGCTTATTAGCACTGTTTTGAGCTGCAAGTGATAGCTGCATCATCTTGCGCAGATATGAGAAAATGGAAGTGTTTCTTGTGCATTTTCATTGTTCGAGAATGCTTCCATGAACAAGTTTGAATACAACTCATCATCATCTTAAACTGAAAGAGGGCAAGTTTATATTAGACATTAGGAAGAAATTTTTTATTCAGATGGTAGTCAAACACTAGAACAAGTTGTGGAGAGTTGTGGATGCTCCATTCCTGGAAGTAAGTGTGCAAGTGTTGGCCGGAGGCAGTGAAAGTTGCCCCTGCTCATGGGAGAGGGGTTGGAACTAGATTATGTTTAAGGTCCCTCCCAAGCCAAACCACTCTATAATTCTATGACCATCTTTCAACCCCTCAAAAGTTTTCTTCCTTTCTCCTGAAAACTAAAAATGACAAATCACACTGACAGTATGCTGACTACCATCTATAACACAAATCAACACGGACTCAACATTTTCCTGGCTTTTTCTATATAAAGAAATTTTAACGTATGTTCTAATTACAATCTGTTTGAGCAAAGACAGCTTTTGGCATATAGCTTTAGGATCCTATATGCAACGTATTTGGAGCTGAGATGGTTCAACACGCTGACTGCTCTGGGGGGTTAATCTCAGTGTTCAAGACAAGCCTGATTGTCAGTGGGGGTGGCATTGGTGAAAGGTAAAATGAACAATTTTTGGCTGACTCTTTACTGGGCTGTACCTAAGCACTCTGGAGTATACCTGGCATTTAGAGCAGGATGGATTGCCCATACGGCAAATCTCAGTATCTAATGCAAAATGGCAAAAAGGAAAATGAAAAAGTGTTAAGGATTTGGTTTGGTCCAAAAAGTCACCATTAGATCATAACGAAGATAACAAAACTAGGTGTAGAATCTGCTAGACAGGTGAGGTATTTTTCAAAAGTATACAATAGGGCTTTGCAGCCTTGATCCCATTTTCAACTCTGACACTCTCAGTTGAAAATTTGTCTTCAGACTGCCTATGTCACTCAAAACTGGTAGCATGCTCCCTAACTAGTTGACTAGTCAAAGGTATAAATAGCCAGCTAGTTATACCTTTATACACTGTGTCACACACAGAATGAGTGTATATATTTCTTAAGACTGCTATAGAGGGTCACTGCACAGTAAAACACCAGTGACAAGAAATGACAAAAATTAATGACACAATAAAATCTGCAGTCTGTACTCAATTTTTCAACCACATTAGCTCATCTTCAAATCCCTGTCACAGACTGCTACAAGGTATTAGAGCGCCTCATCTTCACTCTTCCATCTTCATCTGGACTTCACCCTGCTCTGTTCCTGCTTTCTACTCACTCATCACATTTCAGGTGCTTGCTGGGTAAAGCCACAGATAATAGTAGACTTTCAAGATCTGGTTTAATTCTATTTAGCATGCATTTTCAAAATTCTCTGTAGAGATCACAATCTTTGAAATACCCAAAATATGTGTTATAAATGATTGCAATGATCCTATTTTCTATGAGTACCAGAGAATAGAGATGTGAAATGTTACATTCCACAAAGGAAGAAGGGCAGACACAGTGAGCCTAAGTAAAAAGCTGACTTACTGATTTGCATGTGGGAAGCAAATTTCCCTATATTTACTCAAAAATCCATGCACCTATTGTCAGTAATTTGAATCTAGAAAAATTTTATTTTATCATTATAGAGGGTTATTTCTTTGGTTTACCTTGATTCTCCAGAACCAGAATTACAGTCAGTTAGGACTCCTCCTCTTTGACTGGTTACTTGCAAATCTGAAAGTTTTGGTGCTACAGTTTCTGCCTGGATAAAGAATTCTGCAGGTTTTTGAGAATTCTTATAAAACTGAAGTTCAGCACAAAAGTCTTCTTTCTTCTGATCCAAGATGTGTGTTTCTAATTGGGAAGAGAAGCAAACACATTTTCTCATTTGGAAAATGAAGTACAAACTTGAGATTTTTCATTTGAAAATAGCTTGTAATAAGAATATAATATTGTAGTAGCAAGGAACAATAATTTCAGTCCTTCCAT
This sequence comes from Regulus satrapa, assembly GCA_013396955.1. Taxonomy (NCBI): domain Eukaryota; kingdom Metazoa; phylum Chordata; class Aves; order Passeriformes; family Regulidae; genus Regulus; species Regulus satrapa. The sequence goes on from VWZN01003845.1 coordinate 2,406, forward strand.
CCTTAACTAAGGAATGAGACCTGTGTTACCTATAGAATGGACGTATGTAGAAATTACAACCCATTTACTGGATTTTTCTCATGGAAACATGAAAAATTCATCACTATTTCCTAATCCCTCCTCCGCCTTGAATGATTTCTTAAAATAATGCTGACTGTAGAAAAATATTTACCTATCTCTTACAAAATTCAGCTCTACTATAGTGGGATATGATGAATTTCTGCTATAGAGAGAGAAATTTTTAGGTAATAACTATAGTCTTATAATGAGGTTTCTTACAAATCCATTTTGGTTACAAAAGGAGTATTATTAAGCTGTAATTAGCAACAACAAATTTAAAGCACCATTATTCATTCCTGGAGAGTGTGAGGTCCAGGCTCATACAACTAAAGAACTTGAAGAATGCAAAGCAGAAATTGTGCCAAAGGGAAAAATTATCTGATTAAAATGTAGAGTGTGATAGTTAGTTCTCTTAGCTTGGCTACTAGATATTTTTAGGACATATTTCTGATATCAAGGCATTTAAATGAAAGAAAGATCCACATACCACGAATGCTCTTTCATAAAGTAAGAACAAGTATATTTTAATTATAGAATTATATTAAAAAATGAGAAGGAAGCAGCCTAAAACCACTGGAAATGGAAAAAAGGTGCATATATTTTCCATTCTTTCATTTAGATTAGTAGAGAACAAACATTGAAGCTTTTGCTTATTTAATAAAGTTAGTGTTTTCAAACACTAGTGTTTTGGATAAAAAATATTGGGCATATATTATTTGATCCATCTTATAACATCCTCCTCAAAAATAATAAGAAACTGTCTATACAGTTGAAATCAAGTAGAAATAGACCAATAATACAAATCAATCAGTCTCAAGGTGCCATCCTGCAGGTAAACACAGTTATAAGCACAGCTTCCAAGTAAAAAACACTGAAAACTTTCTCTAAAGTGTGTTGTGAGAGATTGCTCTTTCCTTAAATGAGGAAAGACACAGCCAATGGCACAGAAAACAGCTCAAGGGCCCAAAAAGATTACTTGGGAATTGGCTGAAGTCAGTTTAACAACTTCCAATATGAAGGTATGCATTACCACCTCCAGAAAAAGTTATGGGACTCACTGCTCATGTGCATTCTCCGCATCTACTTCAGCACAAACTTATTGGAATCCACTCTAACCACTTCTGTAAACTGTAACCACTGATCTTTATACTAGAAAAANACAACTTCCAATATGAAGGTATGCGTTACCACCTCCAGAAAAAGCTATGGGACTCACTGCTCATCTGCATTCTCCGCATCTACTTCAGCACAAACTTATTGGAATCCACTCTAACCACTTCTGTAAACTGTAACCACTGATCTTTATACTAGAAAAACAGTCAATAGAGTATCAGAATCTTTGTTTCTTAGTATTTGGAGACCATTACCATATAATATTTTTCAACAAGTATAACACTACTTTCAATACTGTGACTGAAAAATGTTCCTCATATCATTTCACAGCTAGTGCAGAAATTGAACACAAGGCCACCACCACCTGGATTCTTTGAACAAGTGTACACTATTTCCACTGGCTTGAAATCCTGCAGGTTTTTGAGCAGATTTCTTCTGAAGTGCTGCTACATCTAAATGGGATTCGATCTCTTACTCTTCTTTACAGTAAGGAGCAAGGATCTCTAAAGAAACATATGTTGAAAAAAATCACCAGATATACTCTAAAAACCTGACTCAATTTGGGACTGACAATGCATAAGGGCAAAATTTTGAATCCTTTCCAGTAAGCACTATCTGAAAACTAACCTAGCCTGAATTTTCATACTTGCTGAGCATTTTATAGGGATTTGTGTTTCCCATTTGATTTATACTATAAAGAACTTCCTATGAAATATCCTGTTCACTTCTCCTGTATCAGATGCAGTGTCTGTATAAATGCAGTTGCAAATTATTCTGTCACAAGCTGCAGGGGAGGTGCAATGCTTCACTTGCCATAACAATTTTCCTCCTCCTCTTCCTCCTCTCTAGGGAATCCATTTATTCTATAAGCTATATATATGTGAAGTACCTCAAGTGAGGTGTGCTGCATTCTGTGGAAGAATTCCAGCACAACGTGTATCTATTGAAATAACCAGTGACAGTATTGCCAGGAACCTTTGTTCCTTGTTTAGCACCATGGTACTCAGTCCCTATGAAAGCTGGAGAAGAAAAATCTCACTCCAGAGAGCTAAAAAAGTTTAGATGATATTTTAGGCTTCTTCTATTCCCTTAGCATGAGAGAAAACTTTTCTTCTTTTCACAGTTCCTGTTTTAATTCCTCCTTTCACTCCAGGACTTTAGGAAGTGACCACAGAAGAGTCACTGAAGTTGGCAGAGACCACTGGAGATCACCTTGCTGGCACCTCTATCATTTGTAATAGGAGATTGCACCAGTGACTTCTAGATCACCTTAGCCCTGCTGTTGTCCTTCCAGCAGATCATTAACATCGCTTCAGTACCCCATGAGAACCTGGATCTTCGAACATGAGAGTTCTTCCAATTCTCTGAAGGCCTCATCTATTTCACTCACTCCTCCTCCATGCCCCTCCATCTCAGGAGAAGGATCAAGGCAAACACCACCTGGGTTCCCACACCCTTGATCATCATGTCCAGAGCCATACAAGTCACATGAAATACTTCCCAGGCCACCCCAGTAATATCACTAATGCCTACATCGAAGAGCAGCAGGTAGTAAGAGGGTCAGATGAGCATCAGCAGACTTTCTATAACATTTTGAATATGAGCTGCCAACAAGAAGCAAAGGTCTCTAGATGACAGGTCAGCAGATTATTTTTAAAACCAGAAGTGAACATGACTGCAGGATGAAGTAAGTATCTGCATTAGCCGTTGCAGTTCCTCTAAATCCTTGGGCTATGTCAAGATATGTGTATTTAACTGTAAATTACTGCAGCTGGGAAAAAAAAAAAAAAAGACAATTTAGAATAGTACTAGAAGTGTGTTGGCATTTATTAATGCTAATGCTGCTTCTTTAGACAACATACATTTGCAGGACACCTTTTAATCCAGATTCAATTCCCTCAAGAACATGGTAAGACTAAGTAGCATCACAGGAAGGCTGTAAGTGGCATTCTTGGAAACATGGCAAATTAATTCTTGGAAAATTCATTCTTGGTGAAACACTGTTTTTTCTTTACTGGCTTTGTGAGAGAGAAGATGATGGCAGCCTCTTCCACTCAAAATTGAAAGCACTCTGCCCAAGGGCATTAAGATGAGAGGGTTTTACTCATTTAATAAAGCAGTAATGGTTTTTGTTTTTTTTTTTAATCAACATGCAAAATTTGTGAGTAGAATGCTTTGAGGAAGACATTTTGAATACTGTCAGATCAATGGACATAGGATTAATTTTATTTTTAAAACCACTTTATTCTTAATATAGTCTATGACCCCCACTTCAAATAATTTAGACTTTGGTATGTGGTAGCTTGTCTTGTTGCTAAACTAAGTGGCAATTTTAATCAATGCACTTCAGTGCTTTTTCTCATGCCTCCTGCAAGTCGTATTGTGCACTAATTACCAATGCTGCAGACACACACTGGGGAGTAAGTAGCATTTGCAATAATCAGGCTGCACAGGGAACATCAGAGAAAGGGTAAAACAGCCTTGCAAGCGTTGGAAAAAATTATGTAGATTTCATTAAGTGGTACCACCACCACTGATTCTGGTTCTTGAGTATACTAAACAATATTTTTTCCATATAAAATAGTACAAGTTCAGCAGCCCAGATTAATATTTCACTATAGGGAAAAGATGAACAGCTGATCTTCTGTATGTATTTATCTTGAATGAATAGCTTGTTCACATTGCGGGAAAGAAAAGCAAATGTTAAGAAGAAGGAATATAAAGACACTAGAATTAAATCTGGGAATTGATTGTGAGGGACGTAAGGGGAAGATAATGCTATCATGGCTTGGAACAGTAAAGGCAGAACAGAATTCAATGTTGTTAAGCTAGGAGTGTTTAAAAAGTCAAGTAAAAACATGAAACACATCATACTATGCAAGCACCCACTATCCCTCACAGCTTCTTCTGAGAAGTGGGGGATAAGTACCAAGATCAGGGAAAGCACAGCATTTAGAGAATCCCACACCAACAGTGATCAATGCGCAGAAGGTGCAGATTCAACTGGAAGACTGAAGAGGCAATAGCTTCCCTTTTTATATCACTCAGCATATTCAGCAGTCCCATCATCCAGCAGAAGCTGGGTAGACACCCCCTTCCCCCTGTATTACAGTCTTTCAGCACTCTACTAAAATGCACTGATCACCTCAGAGGTTTGCAGGGACTCTCCATGGAATAAGAGTAAGGGAAAACAAACAAAACCCAATGGAACATGCATATAGCACCTCAAAATACAGGACTGGCTACATACCTGATTGCAGATAAGTATGGGGACACTAGAAGCCCCTGGTGCACCAAATCAGCTTCAAGTGTAATAGTACTTATAGCTTGCTACCTATAGCTTACTAGTATTTGCTTTAAGCTGGTCTGTGGCACAGACATAGTATGTTCTCATCTGTCTGCAAAAGACTGCATGAGTGAACCCCTAGAGGGATGGCAGTAAGAGGCATAATAGGAAAAAGCAAAAGGAAGAGAATGAGCCATATACACCTTGGGAGCAGAAGCAATGACTGCAAATTCAGTAGCTATGACACTGTGACACTGTCTGATTAAAAACATTTGAACATTGTGCTGTATTGAGGAAGTGCAACTAATAAAAGCCTCCAGAATTCCTCCTGTTAATTATAGAATCACACAATGTTCTGGGTTGGAAGAGATCCTAAAGATCATCTAGTTGCAACTTTTCTGCCGTGGGCAGGGAGGCCACCCATGAGATCATGTTGCCAAGGGCCCCATCCAGCCTGACCTTGAAAACTTCCTAGGACAGGGCATTCATAAGTTCTTTAGACAACCTGTTTCAGTGCCTCACCACTCTGCGGGTAAGGAATTTCTCCAAATATCTTACCTAAATCTCTCCTCTTTTAATTTGACACTGCTTCCTCTTGTCCTATCACTATCTGCCTGTATAAAAAGGCTGCAGTGAGGTCTTCCCACAGCCCTCTTCTCAAGGCTGAAAAACACCAGCTCTCTCAGCCTGTTCATCTTCACAGTTCTTCTCCAGCCTTCTGATTATCTTCCTGGACAAGTCTGGATTTGCTGCAACAGGCCCACACTTCTTTTGTGGTGGGGCTTCCAGATTGGATGCAGTATTGGATCCAGACTGGATGCATGGGGTCTCAGTGGGGCAAAATGGAAAGGTCCAATAATTTTCCTCAACTTGCTGGCCAGATTGCTTTTGATGCAGCCCATGGTGCTGTCGGCAACCTGGGCTGCAATCATATATTTTTTCTTCTCAGTCTAAACAAAACCCAGACTTCAATGTCTGTGGGGTTGTTTGGGGGCTTTTTGTTTGTATAATGTCAAATATTTTAAATTTCAAACAAGAGGGAATATTCACTATCCAACAAAATTATCCATACAAAGAGCCACCCTGGCCCTATACCAAACTGTTTCCACTAGAATAATAGGACACACTTCCTATGGTTTAAAAAAAACTTGATCTTGCCCCAGTACAAATCACACATCTACAACACTTGCTGCAATAACTATGCATGTAAAAGTATTACTTTAGAACTTCACCTTCATTTTCACTTGACTAACTGCTATTCTTCATTATTGGCTTTCAAATTATCTATTTTTTTCCTACAACAATAAGACAAAAAAATTAACCTGATGGCCACTAACTTTTTGAGCTATGCAAATGAAATTAGTACCATGGCCGAATATTCCTTTTTGAGCTGAAAATGATGAGTCAACCATTTTGTCAAAAGGCAAACATTCATTCACTGAGCTGTTTAACTACTAGAACTTCTACCAAACAGAATGACTGTGAAAGACTCAGACTGTTCAACATTTTACCCTTTACTGAATGATTAAAAGGCATAAATCTTGAAAATGAATAGGCATGAAAGGCTTTTATAGGCATAAATATGCAAAGAAAGAAAATTAGTCTGGTGGAAGAAATCTGATCCTATTGTCTGCCATTAGTGATCAGAGTTGGTTTAGGTCTTATGCATTTTCAGAATGCCTGCATTTTCCTTTTTCATTCATATTTGAGCTAACACAGATGCAATATACATGATTTACACGCATATGTCAAAGGTGTTCATTACTTTTGACTCATTTCCTCACTGTTTTATCTTTCCCATGATCTACCAAAAACTTTTCAGAGTTAATCCTAAGAAAAGGTGCTGCACCTGATTTTCAAGAAAGTAATTCCTGTTTCTGGAAAACAATTACAGAAGGTCAGTACAAAAATACAAGGTCCGTAATATACGCTTTCTCCAAAACAAACAGCATGGAAAAAGTGAAGCTTTATTGTCTTTGGACTCACTACAGATTTACTTATGTTAGCAATTATTTAGGCACCTTCAGTGCAGTGTAGTATACTGAGACCAAGTAACCTGCAACTAAGAGCAAATGGCTGTCTCCTCATGATGCACTTTTTCTAATGTTTAAAGAAAACTGAGCAAGTTTCAAGATGATTATTCAGTAGGACTCTTAAGATCTCACTAAATCACTTCTGTAGCATGGAAGTATGGCAGTGACAGGAACCAGATAATGTAATAGAAAGCTAATTAATTTTATTTCTCTGTGCTCTGCCCAGCCAAAGTACCATGTATTACCTGCAAAACCCTTGGCAGTAAGAAAGAGGAAATCACCACATAGATGCATTACATATTCAGTGACCCAACAATACATGACCATGGGTTCTGTGGAGAGCATCAGGGGTCAGCTCCAAAAAATGAGGACTATCAACTTACTTTTAAGTAACTCTTGCTCATAAAGGTCCTGGATTTATCTCTGAGATAGGATATCTCAATTTAAGATACACAAGACAGATCTTCATTGAAATAAGCCTTGGAAATAATATTTTTATGGAGACTCTCACAAATATTTTTAGGAGATGCATAAGTGCTGTGATAGTCATTTCAGAGCCATTGAGACTAAGTCACAGAGTGATGAAGTAACTGCATTGAGGTCACTGAGTAAGCTATGTCTCCTGGTTCCAGCCAGGATGGGGTTTATTTTTGCAGTGGACAGGCAGGGACGTGGCCAGGAAACAGAAGTTACTCTATATCAACTCACATTGCTGGGGCAGGTGAAAGGAACTCTCTTCCAGGAAGAAGGGGCTCCTTCTGGGCCAGAAAATGTGGCAGAGGGAGCTTTCCAGTACTGCCTGTTATGGGGGAAGGGGTGGTTGGGGGATTGAGGGGTGGTGGTTTCTGCGTGAGTCATTTCTTTTCTTATTCTTCTATCATGAGTATTGTCACTGTTGCTGTTCAGTTTCTTATCTCATTGCTGTATCCAGTAAATTGCTCTTATCTCAACCCATGATCTTTGCTTTTTGGGCCTCAAATTGGAGGGTAAAGAGGGAGTGGCACATGGTTTTAATGGAAGAATTAATTGGAGAATACTATACCTAAACCAAGGCAGCTTGGAGCACAGTGTGAGCCATGAAGGGCTAAGATTCAACAGATTTGCCCAAAGCAGTTTGGAAACAAATTTGATCTAAGCAATTTGTTGTATCAGGTCTAGAGTCAGTGGCCACAATGTTGCTTGGGCTGTTCAAATGGGTGTGTATATACAACCATGTATATATTCCCATATATGCTCCTCACCATGATCTTTTTCAGAGCAGGGAGAAGGATCAGGATGCCTTTGTTGCTGTACTGTGGGAGATCAGCTTACGACATGATAACATCAAGGACAATGAAGGTTATTTGGGATGCGTATTCAGTGCTTCTCTCCTATCCTTACCCAGGCACTAGCCCTAGGAGTCCATTAACAATTATACTCCATCTGTGGGAAGAATAGAGGGAATGACTTTCCCCAGCTTTTAATCCATTTTTCTTCCTTCAGACCTGTTAAAACAGCTTTTGAGAATTTGAATTCCTGCTGGATGTTAAGGAAAGCAGATTCTTGTTGCTAAGTCTGCCATGTCTCCTCAGGGCAGTCCACACCATACTTAAGAGTCAGGACAGAAATTTCTAGGGAGGTCATTCAGAGACCTGCACTGAGGGTTGGATGGTCATGAGTAGCACAGACTGCGGGATGGGAAAGAGTGGGCCAGTTTTTTGGGGAAATTCTCTGGTCCAACGTTTGGCAATTCACCCCTGAATAAATACAAGACCCTGTTTAAAGTGACAGAATGCTGCACTGCGAGGAAAATGCTGCGGCAACTTCTCCAGAGAGAATTTATTGCAGTGTGCTGGGTCTGGCTACTCTTTACTAGACACAGTTCACTACTAGAGAACAACCTCCAGGGAGGAGTAGGAAAGCAGCCCTACAGGCACCACGGCCTCTCAAATTGCAGCTGAACCAGGGGAACAACCCACGCCAGTAGCAGTTGCTCCTATGGAGAAGAAGAAATCCAAGACCACATCAATTTGCTTAGTGAGGAATAAAGAGGAAACAGGGCCCACAGAACAGGAGGAAGAGGCAGAGCCAGAGATAACCACCCTTACCTCAGGAGAAGGTATTTCAAGATCCCAAAAGAGCATCATTAGTTTTTTGGGATAGGTGCTGTGGAGACAGAAGAAATTAGACAACTGATCTCTCAGAAGGCTCTGCTCTGGAGTGTCAGCAGCCCTGAGTGGGCTTGGATAGGAAAGCCCAATTGCCCAGGGATTTTGGAAATCATCACTAACAGGCCTGAAGGCAAAAATTTTGGATTATCAGGTAGAAAATTTCCTGGTTCCAGCAATGACAGGGTTAATTTTTGTAGTAGCCAGAAGGGGACATGGCCATGACACAAACATTATTTTATACCATCTCATGTCATGAAGACTCTTCTGGGAAGATGGGATGCCTTGTGGTCCAGAAAATGTGTTGGAGGGAGGGATCCACTACTGACCATTACTGGGGGAGAAAGGGTGGTCTTCTATTGAGTGTGCTGTGGTGTGTGTTTTTCTCCTGAATAGTTTATTTTCCTATACCCTCTGTCATTAGTATTTTTGCTGTCACCCTTTGTTTCCTTATCTCATTGCTGTTCCCAGTAATTCGCTTTTCTCTGAACCTGTGATCTTTACCTTTTGTGGCTCCAGTTGGAGGCGGGGGGGAGGAGTTGCATGTGGTTTTGGTGGGGTGCTAAATTGGAGAATACCACTCCTGACAGCATGACACCATGACAGAGGCTGAGGTGCTGGATCCACACTGCATCTTAGAGCCTGTGCTGCCTCACTGATGGCCCTCCCTGCTCTTTTCTCCTGCTCAGAGATGTCAAATTCTACGATTTTTTGTCAGAGACATTTTAGAAATTAATATCTACCGTACTTCAAGAGAAAAAGACCACTTTTATTTATGAATGGCTAATTACATTTATACAATCACAAATAATATTTATTTAAGTAAATAAAATAGTATCCTTTGACACTTTCTGATGATAATTTTAAATCACATGACAGGTTAGGTTACATTATTTGTATATTGAAAGACAGATGTGCAATGTGCAACACAAAAAAACTTCCTGTAATATCAATATTAGGCAGAATAAAGGAAATTACCTCTTATAATTATATTGAGTATCACTCTAATAAAAAGAACTTCCAAACAATTAAAACTGCTTTAGAAGTCAGTCAGCTGAACATAACAATGCAATTCAAATACTTGATCTTGTGTTCAGCTAAGCATTTAAGTTTTCAAAAAAACTGAACAAAGAGAATGACATAATCTTACTGCAACTTTGTTGAGAGAGTTACCTGCAAATACAATAACCAAAGCTATATTATGCATTATTGTTTTTGCTTGCTCTATATCCCATAACACATACATATACAAAAAAAGAAGAGGCTTGAAAATATTTTGTGTGCTAAAATGCAGACAGAACTCAGAAGTTTAACGGTTTGGAGATTTTTTTATTCCTTAAAGTAATCTGAAGAGAACAGTAAATTCTGTTTTAGCAACATAAGTTGGGGGGCATCTGTGTTATTTTGAATGCTTCTGTACTCACCTGTACTTGTGTAGAACTCTGGCAACACGCTTCACAAAGAAATAAATTGAGAAGGAGATTAAGAATAGTTGGGAGTTATTCTGGCAAAGGCAATTTTTCACAATTCTCCAAGGATTCTGATTACTTCAGTAATGATGTTCCCTTGTCTATCTCTCTCACTAAGTCTTTTGTCCTCGTCTTCTGCATCTAAACAGCAATTGTGCACAAACTGTTGAATATTTAAAATAGAAAAATGCTACTCATTCTTTATAATATGTGGCCAATCATTATTTTGGTATTCACTGCAGTTAATCGTGATGCATTTATTAATGTGTAAATAACAGACATTTCTTTTGGCATTCCACTCTCCATTTGCAATTCATTAGCATATTGTTATTTTAAAATATTAGTCTCTGAGAAGACATCAGATTTCCATTGGATTGGTCTCACAGTTGAAAAAGCATTTTTATATTCCGAATGCATCAAAACAGCAGAATCTCTAGGCAGATAGTAAGTGGGATTCACTGAAACACAATGTTAGTTCTAATGGATGGATGATTGTGTTTGGTCTTTTGAAACTTTGAAGTATAGGTAAGTCTTGATCACACAAATTAATAAATCCTAAAGCTGGAGTTAACAATAACCATTACACCCAAATTCTGCAGCTTAGCCCAGCCAATTTTTCAAAAGGTCAGGTTGTGAACTGGAGAAGATCAGGGAGGTCCACCGCATAGCTTTGTTGCCAGGCATCTCTCGTCTGGATTGTTGCAGGCATTTATTAGTATTCGTCAGCAGACTCAACAAAGCAAACAAGAAATTCAAGCACGAATAATAAAATGAAATGCTGCTATATAACCCTTTGTCATTCAGCAAATATGGGACTTTTTAGCTACATTGTTCCTAAACCTGGGTTACTACTTTAATTTTTCTCCACAGTGCTGACTGAATGAGTATGCATGTGTGTTAAATGCAGAGCTCCCTTAACAACTGCAGGACTGCCATTTAATCTGTTGGTAGATGGACCATTTCCTGTGGGAACTCTAGCTATGATTTCCAGATCCACCAAATAAATCTCAGATTAAGATTCCAAATGAAACCTGCCTTTGGCAGATAAAAAATGTCAAGATGGATATAAACAGTAAAATTATAAATTATCTAGGTGTTGCACGATGACTTGATGTGCGTTTTTTGTTTACACTTTCCCTGATATCACAACTATACAAGGCATTCATCAAATGTCACACTTTCATAATACTGGAGGCATCATTAAAACTGTTTGGCTAAGGACCTTGAAGTGTTTAAGCAGTAGCTCAAAAGTATATTTGTGCAAAGTAGAAGAATAAATTTACATATCAGCAGCAGCTCATAAGGGATGGGTAAATATTCTGTTTATCTCTCATTGTAATTCAGGTTAGTTTAAATACAGGGTTTCAGGATATCATTACAGCCTATATGGAGTCATTACATAATTTCCAAACATAGTGTCTGCTGGAGTTTTACTAAGCACGCTGTGTTTATGTTTTCTAAACCAACTAAAAACAAAGTAAACCCTCCCACCCCATTTGTCTTTTGCTATTGTCATATCAGACAATTGCTTTTCACATATAACCCTGTTCCATTATCTAAATCTTAATGATCCAGAACTCCCTTTTATCTAGGCAGGGTCATGTTTCCCAATGCCCATTAATTATAGTGAAAATTCTCTTATCCAAATGTACTCAACCTCCCCTACAACACACAAACAATTAAGGCTTTGCTGAGTTCTAAACAAAATCCCAGGAAACTACAGCTTTAGAAGTAAAGTATTGTAATTTTAAGTGTCCGACATAAAGGAAAGATCACTCTTCATAAAGTAGGCATAAAACACCTTGTCCCCGCATCCTTTACTCCCGTAGTGTTCTACAAAAGATGTAGGTAAACTCACAAATAAGTTGGCAACGAAATGTAAGAAGAATCCTGAAGAAACTTTTTATAATAATTTAAAAATATTTTTGCTCTGAACTTAAGCCTCATTCTAGCTGTTCTAAAAATAGAAGCAATGAAGGTTTCTAAAGAAGAAAATAACCAAATTCCTCTTGCACTTGTGCAAGGTCTTCTAAAGCTCCTTCTGAAGCACTACTTAAAAATTACTGTGGTAATAAGTGCTGTTCTCTCTGAAGTACATTTCAAGACATTCTGAAGTTAGCTGCACTCATATTTTACACACTTAAGATTCAAAGTGCAATACTTCAAGGTGTGCATTCTCCTCATCCTTAGTGCTTGCAGCCCTCAGTGCAGACAAGGCCCTACACATTTTGAGTGTACCATAAAGGGTCCAATAAAATCATACAATACTGCAGTGAGTCAGGCAAATACTGGATATCAAGCTGTGCTTCTGATAAGGAGTCTTTCTGCATGCAGTCTGGCTAAAAATGTGCTGTATTCTACCACTCAAAAATGTACAAGGAAAGAAATGGAATGGAAAAAGAAGAGACGAGAATTTGTATCCATGAAGGCATGATTATATTTACAGGAAAGATCAAACTGTATTGGATTTTTCAATTATCATTAGCTCATTCTTGTCTTCTAAATAATGTCATTCTTGTCTTCTAAATAATTCCTTCTTCTTCCATGGAAAACGTTTTCTTTCATGCTTAGGGCTGCTCAGGAGTTACTAGCCACTTTTCCTAAGTTTTACCCCTGAAAGTTCATCTTCTCAGCCTATTTTCAGCCTTTTACATCATTAGGAGAAACCTGCAACTATGCTTGGCACCTTGCAAAGGGATCTCTGACAGCACACAGTAAGTTTGATGCTGAAAGCACAGCACATATTGAAGACACTGAACATCTGAGCACGTTTGTGTAGACAACTCTGCCTCTCTGCACATCATGTAGATTTTTCTGCATACTAACCACCCTTGTAATATCCAGGCCTTCTTTCTTTCCCAAGTAAACAACTCTTTGTTGCTAAAACATGGTAGGAGAGGGAGAACAGGCTCACGGTATCTCCTGTTGAGGCAAGTGAAAGGAGAAAAAGACTTCATTATGAACAAGTATCCTTCATTCTGCCTCTGCTATAGCCTTCAAAGAAGGGCTTTAGATTTACTTTAGAGTGTTTACAGCTTTAGTGGATATATTCTGGAGAAATGGGCAGCAGCACTTTTACCATTAGCTGCTTTCTTACCCAACTAGAGCATTAGATGAAAAATCCTTACAATGCAATGTTACTCTCAAGGCTTTCTTTACCCATTTGTATGTGTCAAACTTGAACAATAGAAATTCCAGACAAAAAAAATCCTTGTGATTACTACTGCAAAAACAAATCCACAAAAAAATACATTAAAACAATTACAGAACAAGAAGAATTTTCTACTTCTAGTAAGGCAGTCAAAGTAACCCAAAAAGATGATTTGTTTTACTTAACCTTTACATATGACTACATTTTTTTGATTACCATGAATGTAAAATACTCCAAAACCCCACAGCTCACCACTGGATAAAACACCTCCATTACAAATTTCCCTGCACAAGCTGATTCTGCAGTTCTTTTCCAATCTACATTATCACATCTCTTTAAAGCTAGTCTCCTCTGAGCTAGTTTCCAGGCACACAGTTTTAAAGTATATTTACAAGATGCAAACATTCTTTTGAAATTACATGGAAAGTGTCTATGATGTATGGATCATAACTAAAGTTGCCATCAAATTCTGAGAAGTGAAATTGATTCACTGAATTACATTTTAATATATGTTTCAAGTAATGGCTTAGCTATATTTATTTAATTAATTATTTATTTGCTTGAAAAACATAGTAACCACCTTTTGTAGGAGAACTTAGCCCCTGATTTGGGCCATAGAGCTACATGGACTCTATGTTTCAGAAGGTTAAATATGCCTATTTAGTAACATCTATATGCAAGAGCAGAGAAGCAGCAAACATGCAGGTAAGCAAGCTAGACAAGCAATTTTTGTCTGTTCAAAACATCCAGGGTATATTGATAAGGCAGAATCCTGTACTAAGCATAGATTGGCTAACCTCTGTAAACAACAGTGGTGATATGAAGAATTCTAGCGTTCTCAAAACAATCTCAGGGCCAAGTGTTTGGCCCATGTTGTAGGCAAAAACCTTTTAAGAAAGCAAACAATTTTGCCATTAAAAATAATCAATCTATTAACTTGTCTTAGGAATTTACAAATAAAAATTCTACAATGCTCTTAATTCTGGAGTCAGCAAAACCCTAATTTTATTGTCAAAACAGACCAAAGAGTATTTAAAATTCTAATACTTCTCATAATTTCTGCCCTGTCCTTAAAACATGGATGCTCTTAAGTACGACAAAGGCAAAAACATTACAATAGTTAAAGACCATATAATACGGAAGTACAGGTGCTTC
>VWZN01003846.1:9245-51271 GCA_013396955.1 Regulus satrapa
TTTCCTTGCCGCAGCATTCCTTGCGAAGCCAGCCCGGGGAGGCTTGCTCGCCTCTTGCTCGGGCCCCTTCTGCCGGCATCCGGCGGAGCTGTCCTCCAGCGGGGCCGTGGGGGGCGGCGGGGCGGCGTGAGCCTGCAGGTGTGCCGGCAGCAGCGTGTGCGGGCTCGGCTTTCCTCAGGGGGGAAGTCAAAAGCTGCAGCTGGCACCGAGCGAGGCCTTGGGGGAGCATCTGCCCTGCAGAAGGGCTTTCCGTGCCGTGCTCCTCCCGCAGGGGCCGGTGGTTCCACACCTGTCTGTGGCTCCTTGGCACAGCCTGCCCCCANAATAGGAGACAGCGAGTTTAGCAGTCACAACCAGAAACAGCGCTGGGGGAAAAAGGTGTTGAGCAAATGGGAGGAAGGACCTTTTCACATAAAAGTACCATAGCATCCATTAAAAACTTGTTCTTTATAATTAAGATACGGTCTCAGTATCAGCATTTTTCACTTGTTTTATATTCAGTGGATCACTGCAAAAGGGGCAGCAAGCAGCATAGCAGTGTTTTTAAAGATATGCCTTACATTAAGAAAAGAGCTGTAAGGTAGATGGGTAGGAGAGGTTTATTTTACTGTAATTACACTACACCTAAAATACAACCCCTGAGCTTAATCTCCTGTGCAAATTCCCCTCATACCTACTACTTCCAGTTCTTCATGTTTGATGCAGAGATCTCAGTTGTTGACATGACTAAGTCAGTGTACTACCAGTTCAAGAAAATTCTGGATGCACCAGAGAGTAAATCTCGACAGCATTCCTTGGAACAGCCCCTAGCCAAAGTTAACCAACAGTTACCACAACATTTGTGCCCAGATATCACATTGCTTTTGACAAAGCTTGTTGGTGGGTTATGAAGATCATATTACCCACAAATTTCCACTAGTCACAGCATGTTTTGGTTTTGTTAAAATGCTTAATTCCCGTTTGCGTGCAATTTTCTCATTGCTGCTGGAAAGCATAAAGAAATAGATAAATAGCTACATCTTCTCAGCAATTTAAAGAAAAGTGTTGATAAACAGTACGTAATAAAATCATTCAATTCAAGTTGAATAAACCGTCAGTAGGAATTAACTGCTAGGTTCCTTCTATATTTTTTAAGGCAATTTATTCAATGCAAGTTTAATGAACTAAGTACTATATTCTTATACACTTAAAGAAATCTGAAATACTGTAGGTTTTATAACTCAGTAAATGACTTTGCAAGGGAGATTTCCTGTGTATTAAATTACTCAACATCGTGGCATTTTATTTGGAAATTTTAAATATAGAACTAAGTATTCAGACAGCATAGATGAAAAATTCCTCTTCCAGCATCAGGTCTTAAAAATCAGTAATCAAGCCTGTATTCTGGTGAGGTTTGTGAAGTTTCCTCACTAGTGGAACACCATGTCCCTTCCTCCCCCAACTCCTGGTAAGACAAAATTATCTCTAAAGCTGATTTTTATTTAAAAAAAAAAATAAAAAAAAAAATAATAAAAAAAAAGTTTTCTTTTTCTCTTCATTGACCTCACACCATAACACTAATCCTGGGAATTGATTCACAATGATACCTTCCTCAGCCTTATTTGAAGGAAACCTGAACTCCTTTGCAGGAGATACCTAAAGCCCAGAGAAGCCGCTAGGTTACCCTGCTTGCAGGCAGACACCATATGCCCACCTTGCCTGCCCTGCTGGGCTCACATGAAGGGCCTGTGGGTGGCAAAGGCAGACAAGTCAGCACAGCCTTCCCTCTTACAACATGGAACATCAGGATGACTAGGATTATAGAAAGGCTGGGGCTACCTGGGCTACAGGGGTTAAAAATGTTGGGTTTATTTTATAGCAGTGCAAGGGCACACACCAATAATCAGGGATCAAGACTTATTTAAATTGCTTTTTGATCTGAGCAGCTGAGCTGCACAATGCAGGCATGACCTGTGCTTATCAGACACTATGTTGAAACTTCTGGAAGTAACTCTATGAAAACTGTCCACGTTACCAAGATTGTGGAAAGCAAAAATAACCCTGCATAGCACCGAGGCTGTGCATTGCCTTCATTTCCTCTCCTCTCTGCCTGAGCACTGCGCCAGATCTAGCTCTGTTCCTATAGATACAAAGGATTAGAAACTGGAAGCACTTCAGAAAACAAAAAGATCAATCATACCAGCACCCATTCCCTGTCTGTGCAGCTGCATTTGGAAGGTAATGCTCCATATATTGACTTTGGGCAGATCACTGAGTGGGCACAGCAGCTAAACTAAGCTAGTGGGAGCAGCTCTAGGAGGAAAATAGTGATACTCTTCAGTAAGATGATATGAGTGTAGCAGAGGAGAGAATAATGCAGAAGGAAGTCTTAGGAATGGTATCAGAAGAGAGGCGACTCTTCTGCCACTTGGGTCACACATAATTGTTGTGACAAGAAAACTCATATCAGAGGTGCACAGAAAGTGCCACAGCTAAGGGAGACATGAGCCTTAGAGCTTCAGAGTGAATTTCTATTACTCTAAATAGGCAAAAAAAAGGCAAAAGGCAAATGGCAAGGCCCTTGTGGCTTGTGAAGATCAGAGTTGGGTGAGGACTTATGTGCAGGGAGTTGGGCCCTCACAAGATGGCATGAGACCTCAGTGTGGGTACCTCTCCCATGCTAGACATGGGACTTTCACAGCACGGAGCAGGAGAGCCTCCCTTTACTTCAGCATGAAGACATTCACCTCATGCTCCATATGCTCTAAGATAATGGTGAAGAAGGAATTCTGTGAAGTAGCTCAGATGCAGTCAGGATACTCCAGTGCTTTCTTCATTGAATATCGCAGGTGGACAAGCTGTCTGATCTGGAGAAAGAAACCACACACCCATTAAGTAAAACATCAAACAGAAGGTGTGTGGCACTCAACCTGCAAGGCTGCCTCTGTTTGGTGCCGCACAAAACAGCAGCTACAGTTCAGGACACATTATACAACCTTGACAAACAGCACCAGGACAAAGAAAATTACTAGAGGAATCTCAAGAGAAAAAGTATGCAGACTGAAGCATCAGGTGGCACAGAATGAAAGATGCTCCTTTCAATTAGAGAACAGACTCCCTACCCTGCTTACAGCATTCCTGGGACGAGCAGCTCATAGCAGACACACCAGAAGGATTAGTAGCCTACACAGAGCAGAGACACCAGGAGAATGAGTACCCTACGCAGAGCAGACAATGCGCTGGAGCTTCCTTGCAGCAAGGCTGGTGAAAGGAGTTTGAAAGGCAAGGAAGCTATATCAGGAAATATCTCAAAAAAATCCATCTACAGAACACCTACCTCTCAGAATACTCAGGAAAGGAAAAAAAAAAGTGAGGGGAAGAAGAGAACAAATAATTGATAGGAGATGAGATCAGGGGAAGCTTATATATAAAGCAGGAGCTCAGAAAGTAGATAAGAAGGATAGTCACTGCTCAGAAGACAAACAAGGGTCATCCTAACATAGACTCAAGCAAGCTCACTATATAAGGGAACAGAATTATCTGAATGCTACAGAAAAATAAGCAGTTATTGGTGCCGGCTACTGATTGTGGCAAGCATTGAGAGCTTAGGAAATCATCACACTCACTGTGTCCTGAGACCTAGCAGGTAGGCAGGCTCAAAACTCACCATTAGTGATGGTTGGTGGGATTCAATTGCCACAGGATGGATCTCAAACACCAGCACATACACTGGGCAAATTGGCAAGGTTCACTGCCACTGTCATGGTAGTGATGCTTTGTTCAGACACTGATGCAAGAGGACAGAAGCTGCAAGAGAAAATGACCACAGGCTCAGTTCTCAGCTAACTGGTAATGAAAACAGACCTAAATGCAAACTAAAACCAATATGAAACTTAGTATCACTGAAACACTGGAAATTACTAAAGAGTTAAAGATAATGCATTTACGTGTCCATACTTGAAATACTAATTTAGCTCACATTATTAGTTGTAAACTGGCAGAGTTTCTTTCAAGTTTGAAATATGCAATGGGATAGAGTGATAACTATAGCCATTCTTACCTTGTATCAACTTCAGCAGAGGTTCAGGGGATTGTAACCCTGATGGGGGCCTTGCTCTCGAAACAGGAAGGGCTCATAGGTGTTTGGACTACAGAGAGCAAAACAAAGACATACCTAAGCTGGGAAAGGATTTTCTTCCATCAGTTTGCCTTTGTGAAAATTTGAAACAGCATCTGGTAGGGGAAGAAACCATCAGAGTACGATATAGCCTGTCTTCTAAGAAAAATAGAGAAGGCAATGGGTTATTGTCAACAGCAATGAGATAACATCTATGGAGACACATTGCTGGCAGCCTCACAATGCCTCCAGTGTATGCTGAAATTTATGTTGAAATAAAACAGTTTACATGTCTGTTGCAAAAAAAACTACGCAAACCTGATTTTCTACCCACATCAGACTATTAGCACAGACGCGTGACACAAAAATAGAAATAGTGAGTCCTCAGTATATTGCAAAATCCAGAAAATGCAAGAAGATAGAAGACATCAGCCAGCCGGTTTCTAGGTGGAGCACACAAGACAAAGACTTTGTAAGACCCATGTTAATGATTATGGGAAAGACAGCAGGTAGAATGCTTCATAACACTTTAAAGAACAGCAAAAACACTGGGACCAAAGAGATCTACTGCCTGGTAAACCATTGTGGTGTGGAAGCGGAACATGAAGGCCTAAAAGCCAAAAGAAGGAGTGAAAATGAAAGAACACCTCAACCCTACATACAAGCCCAAATATATTCCCTGTAATCCACACAGGCCATGTCTCTGGTATAAACAAGTTCTTGAGACAGTGGGAACTCAGAAAGAGCTGATAACCAACACAAATCTGGCATCTTCAAACCAGTTGACTTAAGGCAGGTAAGGGATTTTAGTGGACCAACACTGTGTTTAGGCCTTGCCCTCATTCATTCCAGCCATGTTGCTAATACCAGTCAACTGGCAGCAATGAATTGGAGGGGAAATTGCTAAGAGGCTACCTGCCACTGGGAAAAAAAATACACCATGTGTGCAGTTCTTAAATGGGGAATTGTATCTAAAAATATGTTAGCAGCCAGATATGCTTTGGTAATGTGCACAAATACGGATCCATCGCAATCACCCGCACCTCTTTGCCCAGAAAATGTTCCACCCCTAAGAAGTATCTTTATTTTCCAGATATGTGTCCAGGGCCACTGAAACAAGAGTTATTTGCAATGACAACACCATCAGAATTAGACTTTTACTAGCAAAGAGTAACCTCCTCCTTGGTTGTCCTAATAGCCTCCAAACATCAATAAAGATATCAAGGTGCAATATTTTATGAAGAGTAAGCCATGTGCTCTCAGGTTTAATCACTTGGTTTAAATAACTTCCCATGGAAGTGAAACTGTATGTGTTTTATAGACAGATTTTGGCCCATGTGGGAATGTTGCCTTGGTTGGTACATGGCCATGAGAAGTGCTGGTTCAGGAGGAGATGCTCAGTGTACTTTGTTTTTCAAGAATTGTGGATGCATGGCTACAGAGAAAATACATGTCTTGGAGCAACCTTGATTCTCTTCTATTTCATATATAATGCCAGAGCAGCAGATAGTGGCTTGTAGGTGATCAAAGTTTACCATTTAATTGTAATTTATGTCCTCATCCTTCCATAAAGATCAAGGCATTCAGCAATCCATATTAAGCTTCCCAAAATCAATAATTTTGCATAAGTAGAAAGAAATATATAATGTCCTGGTTTCTTTGACAGAAAACCAGCAAGTTATGCTGTTTCATTATAGCTCTCTAACACATCTGAAGTAATTATAACTCTATACCAAGTAAGTTTGTAAGCAATATTTTAGAGGAATTCTAATCACAGTTAGTTACAGCACATACCACTTAGTTTAGAGAAGTCTTAATTTCTTCCAGCACATAACAAAGCCTCCAACCTGTAGTCAGTTGACATTAGTTTCCAGCTTGTGATCTAGATCACTAAAGCCCAGCATGGGCTGAGCTGGGGTACAGTGGAAATACAGAGGTGGGGACCTGAGGAGATGAGACAGCTCTTCTAGGTGTGACTTTGCTGCTACACCTGCAGCAGGGAGCACTTCACAACACTGCATTGAAAGCTTGCAGCATCTGTGAGGTGAGCAGAATCCTCACAGCACACCCTTGGTGCCTCCCAGTGAAGTCTGGATCTTGCAATCACAGTATGGGGATGTGGACCTTCCACCTCTCCAAAATCCCGTGTGCTAGGTACGAGCGAGTGATCAGACACGGTAGGAGCTGGGGGGGAACCACAGGCAGGGCCAGTGCTCAGATGAACCGTGCTAGAGAGGTAGCACTGTCTGCTGCAGCCTCCCTCCAAATTCCATGTAACTTGTCCCTTGTCCCTGTCACTTTTCAAATCTCACCATTGTATGCAAGCATCTCTGTCATTGCCAAAATGACACTAAGTGACATATTGTTGTTTAGGGCAAGTTCCTCTTATTTTTATTTAAAAAGTGCAAGAAGACAGTTACTGGGAAGAGTCTCTTGCACTATAAGAATCAAATCATATTTCATATATACAGGCCCGCATGTTTGGTGACTGAGTGCATGAGGGAAGAGGCATAATATCAAGGGTCTCAATGGAAATAATAGATTCCTCTCAGGACAAAATAGTGTACAGTGTTCTTAGTAAAACAGTCTGCAAAAGAGCTCGAAAATAGTTCACATGGGGTAAGTCCAAGTTCTTGCAGTGCTGGGCAGACAACACCCTTCCATTTACCTCCTCCTTTTTCCAGATACACACTGTCAGATGGGACAATGCACAGCCAGCAGAATAACTTTCCTTCTCACTGACAGGTGGAGTTACAGTCTGCTCTTGGACATGGAAAAATAAAAGCAACCTTGTTAGCTGCAGGCTTTCATCTCCTGCATGTAATGAAGGCCAGGAAAGTGCCCAAGTATGAGTGGTGCTCTGGCTGCTTTCTCCCAGTGGTTTGGCTTCTGGCAGACGTCAGAAGATCCTCCCATGCTGCAGAAGCTGATGGGAGTGAAGGGTGTTCACCTTCCTGCAGAATCTGTCTGTAAGGGACATCCTTACATTCTCCCCATTTAAGGGCAACTACATGAATGTCCTTTTCTGTTCTCTCCCAGTTTTGTTTGAGCCATCTCTGTTACCTTCAAATGCCTTCAAGTGCTTTCTTAATGTCTCACACTCAACTTTAAGCAGTAGGAGCTGAACTTTGAAACAGAAGAGTTAAGTGCAATGTATGTAGAGAGAAAGGGAAGGAAAAGCAGTTCTTCACCCATCCCCCCATCTGTGGTCTGTACATCTCTTTTAATATGTAAAACACAGGGCAGCCTGTACAGCCTACATTACATGGAGCAGTTAAAGTAGGGATGTTTTCTCCATGTGTTGCCTATGGCACTGGAAATGCTGCTATTACTACAACACCCAAGCAGTAATGCAGATTACTGGTCTTCGGTGATTCTAACAAAGGGAAGAGAAATAGCAGAGTTCCCTGAGGAAAAAAACCTTTCAGGGATCTTGCTGCCTTCCCCTGAACTCATTTAGGCATATATTTGGGCAAAGGTATAACCTTTATGGATTCATGAGGGCCTAGACAGCTATTTAGAAAGAATGAAAATAGCTAACAAAGTGAAACAAATGTTCTTAGTACTCTGAAGAAAAATAAAAGTAAGAAGGAAAGTGTTAGACAGGGGAAGCATCCATTCAAGGCTTTCCATGACAGGTAGGGGTAGGGGATAGAGATTATTTTTACAGAAAAAGAATGGAAATAGGAACTAGATGTTGAGACCAGTGCTTTACTGGTTGTTGGTTGATTTGTTTGCTTTTTATTTGGTTTGGGCTTTTTTTTCACAAAAAAAAATCTGAATTCTCCATGCTTGCAAAGAAACAATTGATTTTTCCAAGATTTGGAATTTATTAGAATGATTGCTACTATAATGCTTCTGTATTGTAGAAGCTTCTATGAAGCTACTGTATTATCTTGTGCTCTGATGAAATACCATTCTCTGCAATTACAGGCCACAAAAATGAGGCATGTTTCATAGACAATTTCAGAAGTTTAATTCTGAACTTACAAATTGCCTTTCTTTTTGTACATACAACACAGTTCAAGTTCACACAAACCAGCAGCAAGCTCCTCACATCTTTCATCAGTGCCCACTTCCTTGCTCTTCAGGCCAGCAAGTCCTTCTGCAGCAGCATCTCTTCCAGGACAAGTCACAGGGCTGCACACCTCTCTCAGCAAACACTGCCCACCAGCACTGGGCAAGCACCACAAGCTTTTGGTCCAGCCCTTATGGGAGTTTAGTTTGTTCAGAGCGAACTTCTAAATGCCTGTAGGACCTCCTCAAACTGCCTTTGTGTGGATGTTTATGCCAGGTGTGCTCAATTTTGGACACTGCAGTTTGTTAAAGTTAGGATTTGGGATACTCACATTCACATGAAACCCATAAAATATCTTTCCTGAGCTCTCTTGGAGGTACATACCCTAGGTGCTTATTCACAGCAACACTGCATCTTTCATTTACAGACAGCATCTTCAAATTACCTGACTTTTGTCAGGTCATGGATATTTAACCAGAGAAGTGAAGAAGACTGATTTCAAGACAAGCATATATTTAAAGCCTAATTACAAGGTGCACCTCATATTTGCAACATATCTGCAATAAAACCTCTGAAAATTGGCTGGTGCTCATGTTTTTAACAGATCACTGCCTAGTATTAAGTCAAAAGCCTTAATAAATCTAAATATATGACAGTACTTTTATCAGCTAACTATATAAATTCCTCAAGCATTAAATCAGGCTCGCTTTACAATAACTCATTTTCACTAAACCATATTGATGGAAGTAATTATATTTGTATATGTCAGTTCCTTTGAAGGCCCATGTCATTTTTCTGTCATTTTGCCTACAACTGATGTAAGCTAACAACCCTATAATTAGTGGCTCGTCACACCCTCTGAATTCTGGCACAGACTCGGTATTTTCCCAGTCTTCTGGAATTTTCTGATTCCAAGGTGTTTTCTGAACATCTTTAACTGCTGCTGTGTTGAAAGTTGTGTATGATTCTGCCAGAATACAAGCACACCCTGCTCTATTCTGAAGAATACTTTTCTGAAATATTTCTGCCTGTTCTGCATCACTTATATTGTTTATTTCTGCTTTTCCTAGTAATGGGCCTAAACCATTATCATAGTTCCTAGTAATTGAATGATTTCATATTATCCTTGGCTGTTATTTGCAGATTTTTATTTACTTATTTTCAGCACATGATGACTTCTTACTTTTATGGGTTGTTCTTTTTTTTCACTGTGAAGTTGTCTTTTCAACAACTGATTTCCTTCTGCCCCTGAGTCATAACTGATGTTTCATTCTTCATTGACAAAGGGGAAAATGTGCCACTTTTCTATCTGAATAATGGTCTCTAACACAAATTTTCCATATTCATTTTAATATCTCTATTTCATTTCCCATACACTTTTTTTCTTAATTTATCCTGCATCAGGATTTAATTTTCAGGATAACCAGTACACATACACTACTGGTGGCCTGTGTGCAGTTCTTGCCCATATTAAACACAGATCATGGTCAGCAACCCTAAGGCAAACAAAGCTTTCCATGGTAACCATTAATTCTTTTTTATGAACAGAGACTGTAATCAGCAAATCTTGAGCTAACAGCTAAATTAAAGTCATCGAGATTCTATGAGTTCCAGGAGTTCCTACCTTTTGAATATCTGTTTTTTTACAACAAACCTCCATGTTCTTCTAAAATAATGCTATGGGCAGAAGGTAGGAATGCAGAGAAAAATTTTGCCTCTTCTTCCTTTTTTAAAAACACCTAAAAATACTGACTCCCCACTCCCTGATTATGCTTTCAGTGGAATGGTTAGCAGCAGGCCCAGAGCTGACTGGCTCAGCAAGTGCCAGAGGACTGTAGGACACCGCAGAGTGTTTTTGCAGCTGATTATCTTCTCAGTGGCCCTGTCCCCAAGAGAAAAGGCAAGGGTCAAATCTCTCTGTGGATTAATCAAAGTTTGTGGCCCCCTCATGGATATCCCCTCAGATTTGCAGGCATCCTGTATAAGCAGCCACATGTTTTCCTCCCCGTCCTTCACAAATTGGACATCTTTTGCTTCCAGCCCATCCAGACTCTCTTTTCCCATTCTTGGTTTCTCATTCCCAGTCCCAGCCTCCTACATTTTCTCACCCAGTCCCAATCTCCCCTCATTATCCCGTTCTGCTCTTGCTCTATCCTTGTCCAAAACTGCTCACATGCATCCAAGCTCTAGCTTTGATTTTTCCTATATTTAAACCAAACTTATCTCTCCTTACTACCACCTGCCAGAAAAAGAGGGACATTAGGAGGCCAGGAAAAACAGAACCCAAGGCCATGAGAGCCCAGAGCTGCAATTACACAGGCCAGAAGGAATGGTGTCCAGCTCAGATGGACTTTTCGAGGTATTTAGCACACAGCTGCAGCAGAAATTTGTGAAGCGTGCTAGCTGCATTTTTTCTGTCCTAAAAGGTCTTTAATTTTGCCATACTTGGGTTCATTTTTCTGAAGATACAAAGTATGCAAAACTCATCTTCAGTTAGTTTTTTGTCCCTCCTATAAGCTTAGCGACCAACTGGAGTTTCCAAATGAAAGACAGAAATTAGCATCATAAAATAACACATATTTTCTAGCCACATTCTTGGAAGGGAGTGAACTGTTTTATTTGTGAACTTAAATTTCAGCTAAATGAGCAGATGCCCAGCAGGGAAACTTTTATTCCCTATTGTTACCATTTGGCAAAGTTATAAGCATGGAGGACAGAAAGCATTGGACAAACAATAGACGGTGCCACTATTAATACAAATATATTTATTTTTAGATTTCCTATAAAATCTTCATTAGGTATGCAAAAAATGTTATATACTATTCTTCATTGCAACTGCATGAACATTTGACTGAAACCTCTGGAGAATCAATGAGAGCTAATAGCACCAAGAAAGTGCAAACCAGCTGCTGAGATGGATACAAGTTGAGGAGATTTTGAAAGCAACTTTATAATAACAAATAGTGTATTATGAAATTGTACCTACTGGTTAAAATTTACTGGGAGAGGCAGAGAGGGGGCAGAGAAGTGGAGGGTGAGGGGTGGAGGACTGGGGAAGGGGGGGGGAAGGGAAGAGCAAAAACTGTACCAGAAAGGTAAGGGAAATAAATACCTATTAGTTGTATCCCTCCCTATTTAGGTCAAATTAGTCAATCTAATTTGACTGCATATAAGAAAAAAAAAAAATGAGAATACTATGAAGTTATGAACAAAAGGATAAACAGGGAATAGGGGATAGGAGAAACTTGAAGAAATTGTCAACTGGGAGCAGTGCATTGGGGACACTAAAATTTATATTAATTACACAGGTGAACAAACAGCAGTGAGAAGAGAAGGGATGGAAAGTCCCCATTCTGTGGTCCAGTAATCGCTCCAATTACTAAGAAACCAATAATAGAGTTAAGACAACAGATATACACTGATACAGTTCTCTTGTGTGCTCAAGTGCATCAGAGATGGGATCTTTCAGCCAACTGAGAACTGTACCATGCATGGCCAAGTGCAGCCTTCACCTCATGTTGTGCACTTAGTGAGACTCTCGTTCTCATTTTGGTTACTATGTTTGTCTGTCTTAGAAATTCAGCTACCTCTTGCCATTTCCTTCACACCCTAATCCTTGAGATCTTGCTAGCAACACAGTGCGGTTGGAAAGTCTCATTTAATGGACAGAAATCTGGAAGAGCAAGACCAAGATATTGCAGTAGGAGGCCTAAAGCAGGAATTAGACAATCATTTCTGTATTTTATTCCTCTGACCTGAAATTAATTGTCCAAAGACACAAAATAAGTGGCAGAATCCAAGTCTAGAATGTCCTACCCTAAGGTTGTAGCAACCATCTTCCCTTAAAGCATAGGCAGTTAGTGGCATCCTGACACTGCATTTCCACATTAATGACAGTGTTTGAGACTGTTCAGCTTCAGGAATATTTGGGAACAAACTTTTCATGAGAGTGTTGATATGTCAAAACCAGAGTCTTTTACATGGAATAGAAAAGAAAGGAGCATGGCAAGGAAATTTGCAGTTCAGACCCACCCAAAGACCAAAGTCATTTGGCCCAGGATGGCTGCTGCTGTAGCCAGGTGATTGCAGGTACCTCAGCTGTTTTTGACACTTCAGCACGTCTGTTCAAGGTCAGTTCAGTGCATCTGCATTGCACTTACGGCTCTGAATGCAGCATAGGCATATGCTCTGAAAGTAGGTCATAGCTTTCAAGATGATGAAAGCTAAATCATGCAGCAATTATGTTCAGGATCTAATCTGTTGCACTAAGACTCTCAGTGCACTTTGACAATTAAAATAAGAACCTTTAAGTAGACTGTGCAATACTTGTTCAAAGAGATTTGTGCTTTACCTAGTCCCAGTGCAATTATTTTTAGGAAAAACTTTAAGAAACCATTCAATCTGCAGCTATTAGCAAAGGTCAAGTGTCTAGTTTGAAAAAAAAATAATACTAACTGGGGACCAGTCTGTGGTGGTACTCGGTTTTGCTGAACATGTCTCTAACAGATCTGACCCCTGCCAAGCTGCTGCTTACCTGGATTGCAAGATAAGCCCAAGTGTCAGGCACTGCTCATCCACTACCTGGCTACCCCAGGGACACAAAGATGTGGGTCCACAACATCCCTCCCTGCAATGACAGCTCCTTTCTCACTGCATTTCCACCTGTTCCCAATGTCCCGCAGGTAATGTCCCACCTGTGCCAGCAGCATGGATGTCTGTGAGCTGAACACCTTCTGCAAAAAAGAGGCCAGAAAGCTGGGCTTTTAACACAGCAGAACTGCAGGGCACAGTTTAGAACATACAGGAGAGAGATATTTAGAGACATCAGTTTAGCTCTGAGTCATTACTGCCAAAACACATGGAAACAATGTTTAACACTTCTATTTCCATAATATATAATTCCAGTGTCTGGGTCTTTTAACAGTAATGTAGGTTATGAATAAGATGGATTCAGAACAATAGCAATGTGAGCCTGGGTACTGATAATCTCTTGTTACTTTTTAACTAACACGGGAACAACAGCATTTAATTCCTCAATGAAAATGACCCAGAGCCTGTTTGTTTCCAACAAATACCTTAATTCACCTTAATAGATGCAATAGAAATAGGTGTTCCAACATTCAGCACCTTGAAAAAGCTGGGTTATGTTCATGCTTCCATATAGCTGAATGCATTAGAATTTGAAAACTATGGCAGAAAATTGTCAATTTAAAAGCCATTGTCTTCTATCATCCTATGAATGCTTGGATATATGTATGTTTAATTAGTGCTATTATTGCAAAATTATAAGTTGTGACTGATTTGGCTCTTCTTTACACATTGCTATTGATAAAAATTTCTTTAAAATAAAAGGTGTCAGATGCATTGAGAAAAATGCCCAATTTTTTGCCTCCAGTGGAGTTGTGGGTTAGCACAAGCAAGAAATAGACAGAAGAAATATTGTTCATGCTGCTGTTGGCCAGAGTCAACAATATTGCTTCCAGTTTTGAGACCTAGAACATCATTTCCATATCCCTCTCTATACAAAAGACAACTGTGGTTCAATAACCCTCACTAATAAAGAATTCAATTCCTTTTTTTTTTTGCACAGCAGCCAGTAATATGGGAAAAGACCATAAAAGGGTTATTTTCATTACAGCAAATTTTTCAAGGTCCAAGACAGCCATAAACTTGCTTTTTGTGATGATCTCCATATTGCATAAAAATATTAACTTAAAATATAAGCTAAAGGCATTCCAGAATAAATGGTCTCTGTAGTTCATGGGTCATTGAAATCTTAAGGACAACAAATATTCATGGCACATAAAATACTTCAGATGCAAGCTTTAAGGACGGAAGTTATAAATTTAAAGAGAACTAAAGGGCTTAGGTAAAAAGTAGAATTTTTGGTCAGATTCCACTACAATACAATGCATCTATAGAGAATTTTCCACACACATGAATCAATTATTGCCAGAAAGGACCAGAGCAGCTTCAAGTCCTTCTGCCTTCCTACGCCTTGCAGTTTCATACAGCTCTCTAAATCCTTATCTTTCTTGCACCAATACTTCTGCCAGCTTTACATGTCTCCAACATGTAGTGACAGATTGCTGTTTTATTACCTTTGGAGTGCTGCAAGGCAGTAAGGAAAACAGGACATTCTGCCCTCTGCAGAGCTGAGCATGATCCATGGTGCACATCTTATCTCCTGGAGATTAGGCTGCTCAGGACAGTTCTCAAGGCAGGAGCTACAGGACTGAGAAGCAAATAAGGTGTTCTTGGGAGGAAAGGGCCTGTCCACCTTCAGCTTTACAGCAACTGTGGTAGGATTCTATCAATACTGGGATAACTGGGGTTTAATGATATTTTCCAAAGTCATTACCGCAGGTTTTCCTCATCTAAACTTCTTAAGGCTCATTTGATTGCTGATGAGGAGGAAGAAATCAAACCAACCTTTAGGTAGACATAGCTTTATACGATCTACTCCTGTATTTAATACAAGTCACAGCAAACATCACAGAGAGACAGGGGAATTCTGGTAACTTTCCAGTCTTAAAAGCCTCTAATGTTTGCTTTTAGCTGCAGTGCTGAAAAGAGCCATTACAATGACAGAGTGACTTGAAGAGCAGCTCCTTACAGTGTCAGGGACAGCTTACTAAATCCTATTTATTCTGCCTTCCCCCCCTCCAAATTTATCTATCCAGCCATGCAGTGAGACACTCAGGAAAATGGATTGGGTTTTGTAGTTTGGAATTTTTTTTACCTTTTGTTTTTGAGGTGAGAAAGTCAGACTGGGTGTTTGGACTGGACGAGAAGATAGGAAAAATTGTTTAGGGAAGAACAAAGAGCTAGCAGGCTGGGTGAGAGGGCAGCTGCTGGCTTAACACTTCCACACGTGTCAATGCCACATGAGAGATCAGCATTGCTGGCTGGAATACCTACTATCTCCTCTAACAGATTGATTTTATCTTCAGAATTTGGAATATTTTTTTAATCTGGATTTTTATAGCACATTAAAATGTCCAAATGAGTTGCTAAACTGCCTTATCCTAGCATTATATATACATACACAAAGAAGGAGAGGAACAGTCTGTTTTGATTAACAACTGATTTGATATTTCTTAGACCAAAGGCATTGATCTGTAGCAAACATTGCAGCATTTATAATTCATAAGCACGGGGAGTGCCAAGTCCCACTACGAGGACAGAGGTAAGATTAATTATGTGCCTTTGCTGTAAGTTTCCATATGGCACCATATTTTGTTTTCTGGTAAGTTTATTCTTTACTCTGCATTTTCTTGCTTCGCAATGTACACTTGTGCCATAAGCAAATTACTTGAGTATTTCCTCTTAACTCTTTGTAACATATTTTTATTCCTGAACATCACCTCAAGTGTATCTAATCCTTAGTTTTCTCTTTGGCATCAATTTCTCAAGCAATCTCTTAAGTTTTATTTTCAAATAGAAATGACCCTCCTTAGAATAGCTTCAGCTGGCTGAGTTTTGGCTGAAGACTGCCTCTGCCTGAACACTGCCCTGCGAACATTTGCTGGCACACAGGAGGAAGCATAACCTCCCTTGCAGCGAGGATGGCTTAGACAGACCATGAAAAGCTTTCTGATATTTGTTAACCCTTTGCTGGTTTGTTTTTTAAAAATGCAGTGAGTAAAAAAAAATTTAAAAAAAAAAAAAAAAGAGAACTGGTTGCTTTGTTTTATTGACACATTTCTGAATTCTAGTAGGTTTACAAGTACACATGAGAGCTACTGCCAGCCAGCAGCTCCAGCTTTCCCCCAGGGCCTCATGCCTGCGGCAGGAGCAGCCCTGCAGGAGCTCCCACAGCACATGGTGGGCTGGAGGGGGTGAGCAGTGATGCCTGGTGGTGGGATGATGGCTACACTTAAGCCTTGAGGGTCTCCCTCCAGAAGATTTGTTGCCAGGCTCCAGCATGTTCCTAGCTCCAAGCACCAAGATCACCTCCAGCAGCAAGCTGTCCCTTCTAGGCAATGATTAGCTGAGAAATCAAAGCTGGTTCCTTTGACAGTTCCTTGACACTGGCAAAAAGAGGATACTTCTTGTACTGTATGTTTTGCATATATATAAATTATAATATATTTATAAATAATTTCTATATTCCATAGAAATAAAGACTCAGAACTGAGAAACGAGCTGTAACTGGATCAAAATAGTTGGACTCAATAGTCTTAGAGGCCTTCTTCATTCAAAATAATTCTATGATTTTAAAAAAACCCTCAATTTTTCTCAAGGTGCATTTTGACCTTGATTTCTTTTCCTTTTTTTATTAAGTCTTTTTTGAACAGGAAGTGGAAACAGGACTGAAAAACAAGATCTGTATATTGGTTTAAAGTCATGATTCAGTGAAGAATGTTGTGGCATGACAGATAAATTTGCCATTTCCTTGCCTTTCACCCTGCCTCTTTAGGCCAACCACAAGTTAATTCAACAAGCTGAGATGCACTGATCTGCTTATTAAATCATTATAAGCCCATGTCAAAACAATTTTAGCCTCAGCTGAAGCTGAATGAAGAGTTCACACCTACATTTTTCAGGATGCTATAGATCATTGTCTGCTTGTTGAAACCCCCTAAATCTTGCAAGCTACTGGGGAAACATATTCTTGTCTTCTAAGCAATCCCACAGAATGGGAAAATTGGGCCACTGATACAGACTAGATGCCATATAAAAAGGTTGAGCTATCTCATATTGCATCATTATGCATCCAAGTGACAGATGCAGAGGAGTCACAGGTCTCTAAAACTTGCCTTTGTTACTCAAACCCAGAGCAGCAATTCTGGACACAACTGGTCAATTCCAACATATCCTGGCAGGATCCCAGCCTGTAAAAGAGGGTGTCTGCAATGTCAGAATTTCCTTGACTGACTGAAGTGCTGCATCTCTACATGAGCAGCAGCAGCAGCACCAATGCATTTTGGCTGTGCTGAACACGTGCTGGAGAAAACCCACCATCCTGGAGTAGGGACATCTTCCGAGCCCGGTGAGCAGCTGGGTTGGGAAGTCCTCCTTTCACTGTTGCTGGCATGAGCTTGCAGGGCAGTCTTCCATGTTAAATGTAATGAGATGCTGATTTCTTTAAACCTGGCAGAGTACTTCAGGTCCTTCACTGAACTGGACCCTGAGTGACCATTCTCCTCATTGAACTCGCACTCCACTTTCTCAGCCTGGTGCATATGCCAGACAGAAAAACTGCCTATAAGATTGTTCTCTAACACAATTCAGACAAAACTAGGTTCAGTAGCTTGAAAAATGTAATAAATAGGCCTTTGCTATTAAAGCGCGACACACTTCATCTGAAAGAGGATTGATTGGGAGAGAATTTACAAGCAAACAAACCATCTGTCGAGAGATGACAGGGACATGGCAGGGACACAGAAGCAGACAGAAGTCTCTGTTTACACCAAAAGCAAGGCAGAAGCTTTTGATGTCTCTTTGTTGCAAAACTAGGGCCACATATTCCTCCTCCCCTGGGAGTGTGCAACAGACTGGGGACAAATCAATGCCATCTAACCTGACATCCTCATGGAGAGATGTCTATATCTGAAATGGCATGTCTATAAGCAAAGGAGAAAATAAGACATTTCTAAGACACAGATGATATAATTTCATATGCTACCATCTGCTTCATCCCAGTTCTCTCTCTCTGTCTCTCACCATCCTTTTAGCTCTGCCTAGCAAGGTAGCCAGAGCTTCACATTTTCCCTGCTTACATATGGGGCATAGTATTGACCAGGGAAAGAACATTAAATACATCCTGAAACAGTTTCCTTATACCTGCTGCCCATCAGAAAGATCCAAGTATTTATTTATAGTTTCCACCTATCCCACCTCACCATTCTTGTAGTCGTACATCCCTTCACACTCTGCAGTTTTTTATCTTGCTGGATTCTGCCTCTTTAGCACCTACTGATGTCTAGTGAGAACAGCTGTGTTTTCAGTGACTGCTCACAACCTGGTTTTCATTCTTCAAGGGTGTCTGTTATCACCCCCTTTCCAGATTATGCCCCCCAAACCCTATTTATATTGCCTATCTTGAGAAGTGTATTGAGGAAATTACAAGTAAACGTCTTGCCTTTGCCTGTTAGCTTCAACATATTTATGAGACTGGTTTGAAGACCCAAGGCACCACCAGACTGTTCCTAAAATGGCTTGGAGAAATGCACGTGTGCACATTTATTAAGAGCTTGGTATGATGCTGTCTCTATTTCTGTTCACTCTTCCACCTGCTAATTAATTTTAAGAGCCCATTAGGGAACTCGCAAAGCCCAAAAAGAGCCTGATTTTCCTGTCACCTGATACACTTGTCTCAATATCTGCTCTGCTCTACAAACCCTCCCCAAGCCCCAGCCCCAGTGGGGACACCCACATGCCCAGCAACTCTGCAATAGTTTTACCCCAACAAGAACCCTACATCCTGTCAATCCTGCACCACCACAGAGCTCATAGCCACAGCTCTTGGGGCTCCACACTCTCTGCCCCACAGGTGGTAAAGGAAGAAGAGGGCAACCATGGCTTCACAGCCAGCTGCTCCTCCTTGCAATCTGAGGAAAGCGTCTAAGAGGTGTTTGCAACTCCTCTTCCCAAATGAGGTGATGAAGAGGAAGAGGAGTAGTGAGGACCAAAAATGACAGGCAGAGAGGAAGATTTCTCTGGATTTCCAGTGGGTTTCTGTTCTCCCTCCTCAAGGCAAAGCTTGGAGAACAGCACTTCCCATCCCCTCCACCAGAGCTAGCCAAGGAACACAGCAGGGTGGTGGAAAGCTGTGGAAAAGGCCTTTCCTGAGAAGGAGAAAGAGGTGTTCAATACTAAATCATCCTCAGAGTTATTTGAACGTCTCTTCTCCTCTGGTAAGCACTGGCACTGTGTGGTCTTGGATCAGGCAGAAAAGATGCCTTTTACAGAAATAACTGTGAAAGTATAGGAAAAGCTGAGGTCTTAACTGAGGCAATGGTGTGTGACTTGTATGTACTCAGAGAGAACAGCTTTCTGATGGCAAGGGGTGGGAGATGTGATCCTTCCCAGAAACTTTTCAGAGCCAGCCTCCCAGATGTGCTTCATCCCACAGGGGCAGGGCACTGACTTAGTGGGATGATGTCAGGGTCTTGAGCACCCCATCAGTCCTTTGCCACAGTGAACACCTCCATGCCGTTGTTCTGAGCTTGGGCAGCTCAGAGCTGACACTTTGAGCATCACAGAGGCCATGGTTGCCCTTGGGGTAGTCATTGAAATAAATGCTCCCTGCTCCCCCTGCCTTATCCTCCATCAATATCCTCCCTCCTGAGCTGCTTTGCCTGTGCTGCATGCTCCCAGGGGCCCATAGCTCCCTGGTGCTGGCAGATTTTGATCTGGCTCTTCCAGTTCTGTTACATTCCCATCAGAAGCACAATAATCGCAGCAGGTGCTGTAGCACGATCTGTCACATGGGTCGGCAAACTGTGGATCCTCACATCATACTGGGCAGAGGCTGCATCTGTCTGCCACAGGGTAGGGAAAGCCACTCTGGGTCTCACCACTGCTATGCAATTCCTTTGCATACAGCTTTCATCTTCTTTTGGCCATATCCTGGTGGCTACATTTAAGCAAAACTCTGTCTGAAGCTGATGGGAGTTTTCCGTGTAGAAAGTGGGATTTTTCCATAACTTTCCACCTATTTCAAAGCAAACATTTATCTAGCCCAGGCTGAACCAGACTGGTCAGGTTAGGAAAACCCTCACTCTTTATGTCCCTCCAAAGAACATTCCTGCATAACTTCTTATCCCAGAAAAAAAGATTTTTCCTTCATCCCTGGGAGGATGGAAGCAATCTTATAAAATTAACAGAGAAAAGGAAAAAAAGGACAGGTTGTCTTTCTCTCCCTCTTCTCTCTTCTTTTTCTTTTTCTTTTTTTTTTTTTTAAGTTTTTTTTCCCCAAATAAAGAAGGATGGACTTGTTAGCAATTATGGGGTTTCCTGGACAAGAACATGAGCACCACAAGTATGTCATCATTGCCCCGTAGTTGCAGAACCTGATCAGATTAGGGCTGTATTGGCTGCTGGGACAGAAGGCAGGATTGGGAGATACTGTAAGGTTTCCAAGTAATTTTCTTGGAGAAAAACCCATAGTGACTGCAGCACTGCTCATTTGTCAGAAAATATCAGCTCTGCTGGTTGTATATCCCATAGGAATCGCAGTGCAGGTCCTTCACCAAAAGGATGAAGGTAAAAATTTCCTACTTAATCAGAGTAAAACATGCATTGAAAATGGCTGGAGATGCATTAATACAATTTCTCCATCCCAGAGAAGGACATGACATCTCAAAAATAGCTCCAGTATGTGCAGGCTGCATCTGTACAATGAAGTGGTGGTTCTCCATGATGTAGCCTGACAGGAACGGCTGCTGGAATCCAAGGAAATCAGAGAGTTGGTGGTGAACAGGGAGAGCAAATGAATCTGTTACCACAGTAAGCATAATTCCTCCTCACCCTACCCAGCACATATAGCCACCTTGCTCCTTCCAGCTCAGGGTGAGAGAGAAGGCCAGGATTACCATTTAAGGGAGGGGATTTTGTGTTCCTGCTGATGAATCTACCAAAACACGTTATATCTTTTTTTTTTTGCTAAGACTCACACAGAGCCCATCTGCATTTTGTGC
This sequence comes from Regulus satrapa, assembly GCA_013396955.1. Lineage (NCBI taxonomy): Eukaryota > Metazoa > Chordata > Aves > Passeriformes > Regulidae > Regulus > Regulus satrapa. The sequence continues at coordinate 30,007 of VWZN01003846.1, forward strand.
AGAAGGAGTTAGTTTCAACATATCAGAAGTTCTCCACAGCCTCCAGGAACCCAACAGTGCTTCAAAGACCCTCCTCCAGAGGAGCTACAGGTCTGCAAAGCAATCCCTACATGACATGCTGGCATGGCTTCTTCCCCATCCCCCTCACAGCTCCTGATTCACTTACTCACAAGCAAATTCATGTTTTCCTGCTATTTTTACCCAGAGCAGTCATCCTGGTTGTGTGCTGAGGTGTATGATGCACACTAACATGACTTGACATCCTTCCTCACGTATATGTATATTTGACTAGACCTTGGGTCAGTGTAGGCAAAAATCACACAAGCTGGTCTTTTGAGTGTCAGGCATGCATTTGTCTATGGGAACCTTCTATTAGGAAAAGCTCATGTGTGTATTCAAAAGCCTTTTGTGATGCTCTGTTATGTCTGGATGAACAATACATTCAAATTAACCTAAATTAATGTATCCATATGGCACTCCAAACTCTAGTCACAGGAGGGAAACAATGCATAGAAATATCACATCCAAATTTTTCACTGGTGACCCCTGATCCTGGGTGCCCAGCATCCAAATTTTTCCTCTCATATTTGATATGTCTTTGTTTCCCTATTCTGTTTGCATCAAGGACTTTGCCATTTACTGTATTTTGAATATAAAGCTCCAATTCATGTCAGAACTTCTGCTTGCAGATAAGGGAGGAATATTAAATAGATCTGCAGTGCAGAGAGAGATGATATTTTAGTTCCTTTCATGCATTCGAGTTAGAAAATAACACTGTAGTTGGTTGGTGCCTTAAACTCCCAGAGATTTCAAAGTACTCTGCTCAATACCTAGACAGAAGACTTTCCACCACTGAAGTGAGGCTCCTCCTGGTGTGGGGTTCATTGACTAAGCCTGACATAGAAAAAAAAAATAGCATAGAAGGTGTTCCACGCCTGGGTTAAACAGGCAGGGTTGGTCAGTGCTGGCAGCTGCAGCAGAGAGACAGTGGGGAGGCTGAGCTGAGGGCACAGGAGCAGAGTACAACTGTCCATCTCAGGTGGAGGCTTGTAGAGATGATCAAACCTTTTTTTGCCTTTATGGGTAATGAGGATGGAAGCATTTATCAAATGTCTTTTTTTTTTTAGATCTCCAGTATCCCTCACTGGATATATCAGTGAGTAATTCAGATGTTTTTCAAGTGCTGAAATTGAAATAGCAATGGATTTTTATATGATTAACGCCCTTATTGTTGACTGCTGCATTAGTGCAATTTATTTGAATTTGTCTGGAGCAGTTGGGATATGCTTTTAAATAGTATCACCTTAAGACTACCTTCGCCTTGGCCTTACAAAGCACCATCTTTGTGCTTAGTTGTGTAAATCTCCACTATAATGAGTAGTCAGATCTGGTTTTGTCTTCAAACCTCATTTTAGGAAGTAATCTAGGGCTTTTTGTGCCTGCTCCCACTCACAGCAGGACATTCTTACCCTCCTTTGAGAAGCAGAAAATCAGAGGAAAGCAACATTTTGGTGATAAGCATATGCTGGCAGGAAAACTGCTATAAAACTTGCAACAAAGACTTTAAGAAGCCAGTGTCATAGCAATTATATTCACAGCATCTATCAAATTATAATTCCAGCAGCACTGAGGGTGAGAGAGCTTGTCACACAGAGCCAGGACCTCTTCCCACCTCTCCAAACATTTTTTTTTGCTGGTGCAGTTTGACTGGTTATGGTAAGTGACCTTCACATGGCCAAAGTCACTCTTTCAGAAAGTTAAGAAAAATATTTACAAGTGTGTTGAATTAGTAGCCTACAAATATCCTTCTATCCATCTAAGCTTCTGCCTTTAGTACTGTCATTGAACACGAATCGGCCATGAAAGCTTAGGAGCGAGGGAGATGGCACTTCCTGCTGAAGGGGCAAGGGGCTGGGCACGGGAAAGCAGCCGTGGATGTGCAGGGAGACATGAATTAAACAGTTACAAGCACGGATGCAAAAACGGCGGCATGAGAAGGACAGCTGCGCCAGTGTCACTTGTAAGGGATCTTCAATGCCCGAGCCCTTCTCCCTGACACTCCAACCCCTCCAGTGGCTGATGGAGCCAGGAGGGGCTTTGCCCACCTGTTCCTAGGGCCCAGGTAATCGTGGGGCAGGTAATCGTGCAAAGAGCCGAAGAAGAGGATGAGTCATCTGCTGTAGCAGGGAAGGAGAAGCTGGTGAAGGCACCGGGGATTGCTGCAATGCCACAGCAGCTCCCCATGGTCTTTGGGCTGGTGACATGCCTTCCCCTTTCGGGCTGCCTTGGCATAATTCTGCAACTGGCTGTTTCTTTGCAGCTACAACCTAGGGAGAAGTACAAGCAAACAACAGAAGAAACAAAAGAGCAACTGCAAAGCCAATGGGAGTGGCTTAGGAGAAGTGCAAGCTCTCAGCATCTCACTCCACCAGAAAAGAGGAGGGAGGAAGAAGCAAAGAATCGAGAAAAGTATAAGGAAGTCACAAGGAATTGGGACGCTTCTGGACAAAACATGTTGCCCAGATGAATTAAAGAGTACATCAGAAGGTTTCTACTTCTGAGAAGTTTTTGAGTTTAGCAGCATTTTCAGGATCAGGGTTTTAAACTGCATTTATCAGGTCTTTGAGCAGTAGGAAAATGCCTTGAAAATAATGAAAGGTTTTTCTGTGTTTGGTTTTTAATTTAATTTTATTTTAATAAATGGTAGGTTCTTTCAATCTGCCTGCTGGTTTCTGAGCCTTTAGGACCTACTTAATTTGCATATTCATGTCATCTTATGCAATGGTTCAAGTCTTTTCAAATTATCTCTTTTAATAAAAGCTTGGATTTTCCCAAAATCAAATTCCAAGTAATGGCAAAATGCCAAATATTGTCATGGCAGTGATAAATTAGCAAGCTAAATTTAATAAGAATTTTCTGATAAAGAGAAATAATTAACAGACCGATTGCAGCAATCATTTTTTATATGCTGTTGACCAAAATGCCATTGTATGTTCTTTTTATGCACCCTAAGTGTGGCCTGAGTATATTAATGTATGTGCAGATCCCTAGTATTCTGAAATTTGGGAGTAAATCATATGCTGAAGTAGAATTACAATAATCTGGTAAACTTGTCCTATGGCCTTTTCCTTTAAATTATTTTGTTTATATTTCTATTTATTTTTCATTTAATTTGTTCTCTCCTTGAGAATCCCCATAAGAAGGTATCAGATTGGAGTGTTTGTACAGGGAATGTTGTGCCAAATCAGCCTCTTACAGACCTCTGAGAATTTTTTTTTATAAGAGAGTAACCATTCTTCAATGGTTTGAATTTTTATTTTATTCTTCAGCTGAAACTCTTTTTTCCCCACAAAGCAAAGCAAACTTTTTTGTTTGAGTGAACAAATTGTTCCCCAATGCAGCCTTTTGAGGCTGCTGAAGAAGTCAGCCAGTTCCAGAATTCTGTGGTGTCTTAAAGGCAACCATTGGCACAGCCCATTGATTTAGAGAGGAATCAGAGAGCTAGGAAGGAGTAGGGGGCTAATGTTGTGTGACATGATACCTATCCACTGACCCTAATTATCAACTTCAAAGCAGCTCTTGGGTAGTGGAGTTATTGCCTCCCAGCAAACAGAGGCTTCTGACTTATCTCAGCCATGGCCACAGCCCCAGTTGATGTCAGCATCACTTTTACAGACTGCAAGTGAATTAAAAATAATGTCAGGGAGCAGGGAAGGAAAGACAGTGGGAGAAAGGCTAGTGGAGCCACCAGCATTAGTGGGAGGAGGGCTAGAACTGGAAGGCAAACTGGAGCACACTGAAATCCTTTGGGTAAAAGGAAGCTTCCTCCTACACTGCCCTGGATGTGAGGGAGGGCTCGCAACACCCAAAAGAAAGAATGTACAGGAGACCAGGAGTACGGCACAAGTTTTTACAGTAGTGCCTGGGGGTTAGCAGGGAACAGGACCAAATGTCACACCAGAAAGTGTGACACTCTAAAACTGGGCTGACATTAAAGGAGGCAGCTGAGTTACACAGCCTGTTTGCAAATTGACTGAAGAAATAAGCTTGGACTCGAGGGGGAAAGAAGATTTAAATAATTTGTAGTAGGATGAAAGCTTTTCCTCACAAAACTTCAGGATATAAAGGCCAAATACAGCCTAGTGCTTAGAGGCACTGGGAAAGGAACTGTCCATTGCATCCACTCCAACTGCAGTCCAACAGGGAGAATTCAACATCAGAGAGAAGAAACTTTCTCTGGTGGGTTTTCTGTTTGTTTGTTTGTTTGTTTGTTTGTTTGCTTAAAAAGAGAGAGATTTTTATGCAGTTTGTTCTTCACAAAGCATGTCTTCCAGTATCACACAGGAACATAAGCAGATTCTAATCTAGGGATATTGTAGATCAAAGTGGTGCCCCAGCTGCTGCATCATATCAGATATGGCTCTTGTAGCGGGACTCTGCTTTTCTCTTTTCAGACAATATTTCATCAATTAAAAAAAAAACCAAACCAACAAACAGATCAAGAAAAACAAAAAATGAAGGAAAGTGCTGTTCTCAAAATAAAAACTTCGTCTCTGAGCTCACATGCTGAGACATCCAGCAATCAGCATGGGAGAGTGAAGCTTCCCCTTATCTTTAGAGACATAGAAGCAGTGTTGTTTCTCTGCATTATGTACTCACATGCTGTCCCTCCAGCTTTGAGAGCTACCTGTGTAACCATGTTACAGCATCTCTACCAATAGGCAGAACGTCAAAGAGGATTTTGGGGCTCTGAGATGGTAAGAAATAGCCTATACTTTGTGCTACTGTCAGGATGCCTCTTTGGGCCACTGAGCTGTTGGGAACATCATTGCAAGCAGCTGCATTAATCAAATTATGTTGAATACCCAATACCTTGGACATTTCTGCAGCTTCCCTCTTTTACTGCAGTTAGTTTAATTCTGATGTTGCTAGGATATATAATCTTAGAGAACATAAACCCTACAAAGCCCTCACTGACAAGAGGATTAGAAGAGTCTGTCTACCAGTGGATTATGTATATGAAAGAAGAATAAAATCAGACATATTTCATTTCTGGCCAAAATTATATAATTCTGTGGATGCAGAGATGAAATGGTCAGGGTGGCTTTATCTGTTGTGTACCCCCAAACAAATAATTCTCTGCTCCAGATGTTCTCTCAACACACATCTCTGCAGAAAGGCACTGGTGGTTTAGGGAATACCACAAACTTCTCTGTCATCTGATTAAATGTAGACAAATCCAAAGCAAACATAAGTACTCACTGCTTGACCTAAGTAACCTTATTTCCCACTTAGTCAGTGTCAAGATTCGCTTGCTTTTAGAGAAAGAGTCATTTCACTCTAACACAGGTGGAAATTGTGCCATTTGCTGGGCACTCCACCAGCACTTCCCAGTCCAACAAGGGTGGGGCAATGCAGTATCTGTGCTTGCTCATGTGTTTCTAACTAATTGCATCAGCAGAGCAAATGCACAGACACTCTGTACAGACACATATAAAGACACACTTATGTACATACATATAAACCCCCCAAAACATATGTGTGTGTATGTGTCTAAACTGCTCCTATGTTGTTTTATTCTTCACATTCAGGTATCTCAAATTTTATTATAATTTCCCTTCTAAGCATTGAATATATCATTAGAGAAAACCTGCCTATATCCATCAGGCCTTTTACCTCTTTCTCAATAGCATCTAACTGCTCAAACATTTAATTTTTGCACTCCAACAGGCAGTCTTGGACTTGACATCTGTATGTGGACCAGTGTGATTCAAGTAACCAGGATCCAGCAGGAGTTCAGGTCTCTGTTGATTTTGGCTGGGTTAGAGATCATTTTCTTCACAGTGGCTGGTATGAGGCTGTGTTTTGTATCTGTGCTGAACACAGGGGTAATAATACAGAGATGTTTTTGTTATTGCTGAGCAGAGTTTACACAGAACCAAGGCCTTTTCTACTTTTTGTACTGTCATGCTGGCAAGGAAGCTTAGGGTGCATAGGAGGAAACACAGCCAGGACAGGTGGCCCAAACTGACCAAGGGGAGGTTCCAGACCCTGCGACATCAAGGTCAGTATATAAAGTGGAGGAAGAAGGAGGAAGGGGAGGACATTTGGAGTGATGGTGCCTGTCTTCCTAAGCACCCATTATATATGAAGGGGTCCTGCTCTCCTGGACATGGCTGAACATCTGCCTCCCCAGGGGGACCAGTGAACAAATTCCTTGCTTTGTTACATTTTTGTGTGCAGCTTTTGCTTTCCCCATCAAATGGTCTTTTATCTCAACCCATGAGTTCTCCAGCTTTTACCCTTCTGAGTCTCTTCCTGATCCAAATGGTGATGGAGCAAGTGAGCGGCTGTGTGGGGCTTAGCTGTTGGCTGGTGTTAAACCACAACCAAGTCACTGCTCAGTGGAGTGTAAATGCATCCATACAGATATGCTTATACCAAAATGAATAGGATTAAATTAATGGATTGCCACACTGGCTGGTCAAAACCATTTTATTTAATCCATGGAAGAGTCAAATAAATTGCTTGTAAACCTAACAGGAATACTGTTCATATCCAAGTCATGGGTTTAGCCTGGGCTTAACTCCAAGTTTCCCTTCATAGCAAAACTCTCCCTTCTGTGGCACCCCTAGCACTGGGGGGCAAAGTCAGAAAGTGATGTCAACATGAGTGAAAGAGACCAGATAATATGCTACAGATATTTGTGCCTAAATGCTACACATCCTTGTGTCTAAAGCACCACTCACTGGTACTCAGCCAACCTTAGACAGGTGGAGTAAATAACTGGAGACCCATCAGATTTGGTGACTGATCTGCGCTAATCTGTAATTGTTTCTTTACTGTGCACTTCAGTGTCTGCAACTGTCTCTGCATCAAAATGATGTGTTGTTTGATCTTGACCTTTAAGCTAGACTTTGACTTTGATTTTTTCCACATACTGTTTTGACAGTGATCTCTTTGGGAACTCCAGATGACATGGAATTTCCCTAACATTCATCTTTTTATCTGACCTATATGCCCTACTCATTTGCCACCATACTGATGGCCACATGCTTGGGCATAGATATCCTTGCATAACACCATGCATTTGTTCTCTGTGAATGTTCAAGACATTCCAGTCTCTGAGATCCCAGATGACACTTTCTTTTCAGCCTGTGCACAAAAAAAAACCCAAAACAAAACAAAACAAAAAAATAACCCAAACAAACCAACCAATAACAACAACAACTTAAACCAAATTCTAGAAAATGAATTCTACTCCTCGTTTTCTTCTGAGCTTTGGTCTTATTTCCTAATTCGAGTTCACAAACTCATTAACGTTGCACCTCTGGGAACTTCCTGGTCATGCAACTCTCCACCTCCCTGCTCTTTCCCTGCACACCTACACCACAAGTCTCCTTAATACTTGCAGCATTAAATACTGTGAGACTCACAGAGTTTGGATTCTTTCCTTCACCGTTTTCACAAAGCAAGCCCCCCTCTCTTTAACAAGTCCCCAGTTCAGCTCTTCCTGAGCACTAGGTACTCTTCAGGCCATCACAGGGAGACACCAGGATTGTGACAAGTTGCAGCAAAGCCCAGTATGTTTTTGGCAAACCTGAACTCTAGTTGAGCTGGCCAAGCCAGAAAAACCTGGTGTGCTTCCTCACACCTATTCCAAGCACGCTCCTTATGCGCATCAGGCTTAGCAGCAAGCACTCACATGCAAAGGAAGGCTCATATCAAAATATCTATAAATCCTAGTTATCCCTGGCAGGCAACATCAGGATGTTTACTAGAAAGACCATATCTTTGTCATCACCATGGGACAGGCTACCAGGACACCAATACGAGAAGCCAGAGCATCTGCACACCCTGGTCTATGTCAAGGGTTTACCAAAGTTCAATCTTTCTCCATCAGACCAAGCTGAAAATCTTCAGGAAACTGCCTAAGTGCTGGTCTTTATTGGGAATGGAAACAGTCCGAGGTGAGTCTGTCCCCGGGGAAGATGGCTTTCCAAGACTGTCTGGAGAGTCATTTCCTATCAGAGTAACTGGAGTTTTGAGTCAGGACTGAACAGAAGACAGCTCATGAAACCCTGAAAAAAATGTTCTCTTTCAGATAGGCCAGCTGGAGATAAGATGTCTTTCCATACCTGAGAGCCCTCACTGTTGTTAGGACAAGTGAAGAACTGTCCAACTGTGTTACTGCACAAACTGGCTTGAGGGTTGCTTGTTGTCTTTCACATAGCTCTGCTCAGCACATCAGACTCATTTCAGTCTCATTAGCAGATGTCCTTGAGGTGTTTGAGGCTAGTGCCTCAAGACAAAGAAAGAGGTCTGAAGATCAAAGTACACCTTTGATCATCCAGGACATTATTTTTATGAGCTGGGTTAAAACACCACAAATTCCACAGATTCAAGCATAATGAATAGGTCAGAAAGCAAGAGGTGGTATAACTTGACACTCAATTTCTAAATTCAGAAGTGGCTTTCTCAACTTGGTGGCTGCTGGGCAGCATGATTTATGGTTTTGCCTGCAGGAGGTAACTCTAAATAGGAAGTGAACTATTTGTTAAACAGAAGAGCTGGCTGGCTGTCCCTCAGTTCTGCTTCCCACATCATGACTTCTGCTGCCAGCATTGTTTCAAATCATGACTTCAAAGGTTTATAGTAAGCTCTGTGTCTGTTTGAAGACCTATGAATCCAATACTGGGACAATGTTTTGTGTTGAGTGCAATGGGAACCTGGCTTTGCCCTGTATATGAAGTCCATGACACACAAGATAAGGTCCTCTGCAAGAGAGTTTATGTGGATTTGGGAAAAGGCCATCAGGGAGGTTATAAAAAGGCAACTTTTCTTTCTTTTTCCAAGACTGTTTCACATTTCAGATGATACAAGATTTGTGCATCATTTTATTTGGGTAACCTCACTGAATGAGCAGAACAGAAGGCACATGGAGGAGTCACATACCACTGATAGAACTGATCTGAATGCTGGGGTGGAACATACATTTTTCCATACTGCTTCTTTTTGCCCTAAAATTAAACTGGTTTTTGTCAGAGGAAATGCTGACAAAGTTCAGCTGTAAAGGCTGGGAAATACCAGCTGTTATCCTCCAATGCTTTTAGCAGTTATAGATATCTCTCATTAAACCGACATACATACACCTAGACACACACCCTTATCACCTGTTCGTGACATAACACTATTGCTGAGCTGACCTAGTCTTTGTCAAATGCCTTTTCTTGTGGATATTGCCCATTTCTCCTGGGGTCATGAGCACAAAGAGCTCAGATGGCAAAAAGTAGGACCGGTATTGGGTAGAAAAAAAAAATGCTTTCTGTTCAGACATACATCAGCAAGATGTCACTGAACTGTAGTGGAGACCTACAGAATTACTCCAGAAGCGTCAAAATATTTCATCAGTGCACTCCAAGATTATTGATTGATGTGATCTGTCAGCACATAGAAACCTAAAAGTTTTGTTCTGACTATTCACTGGGTTCTGTAAGTACCCATAATTCAGTGTCCATGGTTCTGACTACATATATTATTTAATTACCCTGACAAATGCAAAGACTGGTGGCCCAGCTTTCAGCTACGTCTCAGCAACTGTAGATCAGTAAAAAGTATCTGAGTAGTTGCCAAGACAGTTGTGTTTGCAGCGTGACTGCTGCTGGGAGGGACAGGGCTAAAGAGGTATGATCTGCCACAGTTCTTCCACTTCAAGGCAAGTCGATAAGTTTGGCAGAAATCCAGCAATGGTAAACAAGACTTGGAAAGGGTGGGAACCACTGACCCAGTTATGTATGTCCAGATCATTACCCACAGGAAAAATTCACACTGAAAACAAGCTCTCTCACTTTTTGGGGGGTTTTTTGGGTTTTTATGTTTGTTTGTTTGTTTGTTTTAAGATTGCATTACACTGGAAAACAATAAAAAGAAAAAAAAGTTGAGTGGAATGGGATGTCTTTTCCTGACACTCTCAAAAACAATCATTGTTTTTCCTCTTCCTGCACTGCTAAATCACACAGCGAGTCTTATCATGCTTTGGCTTCATCGGGCAGGTCACATGCCAACATCAAGACTAAGTCATACTGAAAGCAGCACAGCCCTCGCCTCTAGACAGACCTGTGCTTGCAGCAATGCCAACAACCCACAGACTCTACTAAAATATCTGCAGTAGTTACTTCCTGCCCCTGCAGTCCCAAGTGTATTTCCTAAGTCAGGAATATCTTGCAAATATTCTCCTATGAAACACAGAATCGTCTTTCAAGTAGCAAAGTAGAAATAATTGGTGCTGCAAACCTTCCTTATTGTCCCCAGAGAAAGAAAAAAAAAGTTTTGGTTGTTACCACAAAGCCAATAAACGTGCTTCAGGGGTAATTAACTCCTAATCTGTTCTTTTGGAAAAAAGATTAAGTGCAGCACTGTACCTTATCCTGACTCCCCTGCCAAGCTTTGTTTAGAAATAGCATTTTACTGACTCCTCTGTGAGAAAAACATGCTCACCCAGGGCAGAAGCTGACTGCATGCAGCACCTGGCTGCATAACAAGTGCCACCCTAGAGTGCTTAAGCACATTAAAAGAGCCTCACATCTCTTTTTATTTTAGGGTCTGGTCTGGCAGTAAATAAGGGAGTTTAATCACTGCAACACAGGGAGCAGCACAGCACAGGAGGTGAACAAGCACTCCTGCCAGCCACTTCAAGCTCCCACATCAGCATCCGGTGGCTTTGGGTCACCCACATCCTGCCAAAGAGGTTTCAACCAACTCCTGCTGCAACCTCCTTTAATGCTTTTGATGAGAAACTGCCATGAAAGGAAGCAGGGAGCAGGAATTAGGAGGTGTCGGGGTCAGGAGTCAGGAGAGGGGAAGGAAACCAAGATGGGGCAAGACACTTGGGTGTCCATTTGTGGCAGGGCTCACTGGGAGGGTGGATAAGTGCAGGTTTTCCATGGACAGGTGGTCACCTCTTGTAAGTGAGCCATGACTGCTATAGTATATTTTATGGGGATGAGATTTTCCTTTTAATTGTGGATGCGTCTTTCAAGCATTCATTTCAAATACCTCCAGTAGTCAATCGATTTATTGAGCTCCAGGGCACCATTTACCTTGTTTTTATTGACAATACATTTCTTAAGACATTTTAATGTATCCTGCATGTCTTGAAATCAGATAATGCATTTCTCCCCAGAAAGACTGAAATTACTTAATTTGAAGCCTTACATAATTCAGGTTTTAACAGGTTCACTTGCAAAAAATATTCAGCATTTTCTCTGCAGCTGAAGTAGGAATGGCATCATGACTTCTAAGGGGTTTAAGATCATGAAAGGAGGGGGATTTAGCCTGTTTCTTAATAAAAGACTCCTGAAACATGTTAAATCTGCTGTGCTGAGACTCCCAGTATGTAAGAAGTCTTATGAAAATGTGTCATTTCCAGCTTTATATCAGGTTGAAGTCACTCAGGAGAATTTAAAGTGCCCTGAAAGTCATTGTTTTTTTTCAGAGAAAGCATCTTAGTCAGATCGAGACTAAAACTAAAACTTTTGAAGTCAAGTATTTGGGTAAGTGACAAAAACCTTTTTTTTTCTATTTTTCCTTTTTATTTTTTTTTTCTGTTCACTAAGAAGTTTTTTAGATAAAAACTGTATTTATTACTGAGAAACAACCATTTCTGTCTTGTGACTTACCTCTCATGAATGCATGATGTAGCTAATTTCAGCATATGCATCATTAGGTCATTCAATTTTAATGTTATCATATTTTAAAAATCTTCTGACACATTGTGAAAGAAATGTTAAACTTTAAATAATATCCCTTTGTCAACTGCATCTAAGTGATCATTTCAGAATTTTAAAGTAGAAAGTGGCAAGTGGAAAATTGTTATCTAACACTGAAAGAGATAAAGAAGGAATTTTTTTAAGAGCTAGAAAATATATTTTTAATTCCTTTTAATGCAACTATATGAGATAACCATCATCAGAAGACACACCTAAATATTTTCATGTGTCTAAAAAAAGCAAAAGTGATTTTTCTGAATCAAAAACTCTTCTGAAATTATAAAACACTTGGGATTGAGAAAATATCTGTAAGTGTTGCTAAACTGCTTTTAAAATCAAATTGCTTTGCTGTATATGAGATGTTTGATCAGCTAGGAGAAAACATCTTCTTTTTTCTGCTAGAGAGGCATCTTTCAAAGTTAACATCTTGCATTATCCAAAGCTATTAATGACTCCATTAAAGTTCAAATCACTTGGACTTAGTTAACTTTTTACACTTTCAGATATTCTTTGTGTAGTTTTAGTGCCATCTTGAAAGTAATAAAGAAACCATGATCAGATCCTCCCCTTTCATATCTGTGCGATAATGAACTACCATGGAAAACCATTTGACATTTTTAGCTGAAAGCATGGATAAAAAAATAAGATGTATTCAAACACATCTCCAACATTTTCTCAGTTGGGAAAGAGGCTCACACTCGAGGAAAACTTTCAACCCACCAAATGTATCATATCAGCTCTTGGCTAATCTTGGGACCAATATTATTTAAGTTACAGTCAAGACAGAGTGATCTGCATATTTAACTATGGGAAATACTGCTGTAGCAGCAGCAGGAGCAGCAGATACCTCTCTGTTAGCAACAAACCAAACAATAAAAAAATGTCCATTAATAAATTCCATTAATAATTCCTCTTGTGATCAGCTCTTCTTGCTCTTAGTTTTCCTCCTGGTAAAAACCACTTTATCTTCTCTATACACTATGCATATTGGAGCAATACCATGCACTGTGCCTAACTCAGCTCAGTATTTATCCCCTAATAACTGTCTAGGATATATTATCTTTAGATAATAAAAGAAAATGTATGGAAGGTAATCTTAGATGTTCTTTCAAGTCAGCTAAAGCTTCGGTTGGACTCAATGATCTTAGAGGGGTTTTTTCCAATCTTAATGATTCTATGATTGATTCTATCGTTCCTTGAAATGCATTTAAACCTGATATTTTTACATTTAAAATTGCTTCTCTATGAAAACTGGGAAAGCAACAGGACCCTTTGATTTTACAAACAATTCTGTAACATGAATGCAAGAGTAAAAACGCACAGAGGTAAAACAAGAGAGTTTGGGGGAAATGAAGAAGCGTCCAGCAGAGATAACTCTAGGTAATTTATTCAGAAGTCCTCCTGGAGGGAGGAGTCTGCTCAGTTCTTTGGTTCCTTTCTCCCAGGAGGTCACCTATCCAGGCCGTGTTTTTCCTTTTGCAAACAATAGAACTGTGGGTATACCCACTTCGCTTTTTTGGAGGGTTTTACCATCTCAGTTCACCTATAAAATCCTTACCCAAGCCTTGACCTGAACTTTCTTGTTCCAGTGACTTCTTTAGTACCACAGAGTCCCTGGTGCAGCACACTCAATCTCCCACTCCTGGAGCTGGATAATTATTTTCAGGAACACTGCTGAGACTCCAATCTTGACATCTCCAGGTCATGTTATAAGAAAGTGTCTTGATGCCATAGCTTAAAGCCAACCCTACACACTGTTCTCAGGAGAAGCACATGAATGGAATCTGTTTTGGTCTGTGGCTGGATCCTCACCTGGGATATTCACAGCTACTCAGCTTCCCTCAGAGGTGCCAGGATTTCCTCTGATAGTTACAAGCACAGTGTGGGCTCCACCCAGATGTGCACCTCCAGCCAGATGTGTGCTGTCTGGAGAGGAGGCTCAGCACTTTCAGGAGTGAAGATGTGAGACCCTCTGGAAAATCATAAGACATACAACAGAAAGGGGCAGGAGGACTGGGTCAATTTTGTGAGCAAACCTGGCACTTGCCTGAGACAGACAAATTAAAGGAGTGTGCTCTCAGAGCTGCAATGTGACTTGGCTATCTGCCACACGGATTCCCACACAAAAAGGGACATTTTTGGTTCATCAGTTACATGGACTCATGTGTGAGGGCTTGCTGTCCAAGCACTGTGCTGCCTTCCCAGGACCATAGTTTTAGCCCCATGAAGGGGCACGACCAGCCACCTGTTGTGTTCAGAGACAAAGCAGCAGGAGCAAGAAAATGTTGGATTATACATAACCAGGACTTAGGAAAGTAGCCACAAACCTGTTAGACAGGAAAGGAAATTAAAATGGCAATAAGAACAAAAAACAATTTCTTATTGCAGAGACTCTTTCCTTCAAGTGGCAATCCTGTCATGAAGGCTGTGAGGAAGAGGACTCTGAGTGCTTTTGGCTGCCCTGCATGGCTTTGCAGACCAGGTGATCTCACCAGGTCATTTTTATGATGACCTGCAGTCTGTCCTCAAGGTACATTTATGCAGTCGTGTTTCCTTCAGCAGAGTTATGACTACATAAACTGAGGGCTGAAATCAGCCCATCTGAAGTGAGTCAAAGCAGAAGAAACTCATTTCCCCTTTGGGCATGCTGGTAAATAGATTTGTCAACCTGATGTTTATGGTGGTGCTGTACAAGAAAAGCATTCCTCCACCTCATGGCTAACGCCTGCCCATATGTTTATAAATGCCCTTTGGCTTGGGCAGGTTAAATGTCCAGAGTCCAAATCTAATAAAAGTCCACATTTCACTGATACTGTACCTACTGCCTCCTTATCTCGTTTCATTTATAATAATGATACTTCTTGTTGTAATTCTGTTATTTCAGTTGTGGTCTTCCTTGTAATTTTTCTCTGTTTTCTTCATATGACATGATCTATACATCACCAGCATGTTATGAAATTCAAAGGAGGTGTAAATCCTTCTAATGCTGGCATGCCTGCTTTAGTATTATAAGCTACCAGTAAAACACCTGAACAAAAATGAGAATTAAAATGCACAGAAAATTCAGTTTCTGTTGGAGACTTAAATATACCTAGATGCAGCTGACACCTTTCACAGCCTTTTCTGTGGTTGTGGGTGTTGATGTGGACTAGAACACTTACTGTCTTGATTATTTGTGACTGTGCATTAATGATGGCATAATCAGTGATATGTATAGCCCTGGCACGGAACATACACAAGTTGAAAGATAAACAGCTTTTGTCAATCATAAACACCTCTAACTGAAATAATTTTATCATCAGCCATGGTACTCAATTCTATATTTCAATCCAGCAAAAGGGCTGGAGAAGTTTCAATGAAAGCTATTTGGACAGACAGCAATTGCATTGCTCTAAATACAGAAATACTGAATTTTGTGCACTGAAGTGACTGGAGCTCCAGAAGCTGCTATTATTATAAAGCACAGTGACAAATTGTACAGAGCACTTAGGGGTTGCCTGGGGGAATCCTCATGATTACCCATAAATTCTATCAATGTGTCTGCCAGAAAGGCTGCCCTGCACTAAGGAACTCAATTAACATGATTTGTGTCTAAGATTTCTTTTTGTCAAGCCACCTATTACACGTGTTTTATGTGTGTTGCTTCCCCTCAGCCAGGGAGGGCAAATACATTACACTTCTAACATCATCCTCATCGTGTTTCTCCACTTGCTAAAATTATTTTGATTGATTTAAGTAAAACTGGTATGATTTACAATTTCCTTTTGCTTTTCTTTTCATTTTTAATAGCCCTCATAATTTGCAGCCTGTAGTTATGGTTTGTAGCCCTGTGTGCATGACAACATGCTTTGGTCTTTCCTTATCTGGGCTGTCTTAGACGGCTCCACCACAGAGGTGAGGGTGGGACCCTGGTTTTGGAAGATGCCTGCAAAAGAGTAGGGTTGTGCTGCAGCACCACCTTTACCAAGAGAAACCCCAGAGATGTGCAGGAAGAGGGATTATGGTAACAACCACAGAAAACACAAGTTATCAACACCCAGCAGCAATGACATTGAAGACCACTGTGATTATTTCTTCTGAATGACATGATGTTGCCTGGACTCATTCCTGTTTCATATCCCCAGACCTGTGACTGTGCATCTGGAGCTGCCCTCCTCCAGCCTTTCTTGGGTCTTAATTGCACAGTAATGATCACAGCAGGATCAGTTCACAGGCAAGTGACCTCCCTGCCCCTACATAATGTTGCTTTAAGTGGATATACTACATACATATATCAGGCTTTTTATTCACAGCACCACACTTCAATTGCTTAGTCCTCATGGTTCCTGGTATATTTTTAGCTGGACATTTAGTTATGGATTCCTTGCTCTGTGATTGTTTGAGCCTGGCTCCTGCATGACTGTAGGGGCCAGGGGCTGGTGGGAATCCTTTACTATCTCTGCAGACAAGCTACGGGCTAACCATTTGGATCCTACAGGAAATGGCCCATCTGTGAGACCACAGCAAGCTGATGGGTCACTGCAGTTTGAGCCATCCCCCAACAGTGCAGCTCATGCAGCCTTGAAAATCAACCTCCTTTTTGTAGACCTTGCTCAATACCTCTTCCAACAAAGATCATCACCCTTCTGCCTCTTAACATCCTCCTTCCATACTGTCTCTCTGAAGAAAAGCCTTTTTCTTTTTTTGGCTTTTTTTTTTTTTGTATCTCATCAAGGTTATCAAAATACTACATGTTCTTCCCAATTCAAATTCTGCATGAAGGAAAGCAGAAAACTTGAGCTGATGTTCTACAACTGTGCTCTGGAAAATCAGCAGGAACTTCAAACAAATCAAGCAAGTTAGGAAAAGTCAGGCTGTTGAATATAACCCGGTGTGATACATCAAGGTGTCATTTAGTACACAAATAAAAGTTTACCATAATGGAAAAACTGTTAGGTGTCACAAAATACAAACAATTCACACTTTAGACTTCACTTGAAGATGCCATTGAAGAGGCATTCACCTCTTTTCCTCATGTCTTCTTGATTCAGTGGGAGACCGTCATGTAAAAATCCCTGCCTCATTTTAAACTTTGTTGGTTTTCAAATTACAGTGTTTCTATTGAGCTTTGCAGTCCTAAAGACTTCTGTGTTTTCTCTTAATCAAGGTATCTAAGCTGTGCAATGCTCTGGTGTCTTAATTTTCTTTTTGAGATGCCAAAAATAAAGAAGTTTTCTGTTCTCCTTATTTCAGATTTTTTTTTTTTAATTTTTTCAGTTCTTTAAAATTTCTCTGGTCCTCTCTCTGTAGTTTTTATCAGTCCATTTCAAATGAGTCATGCAGATCAGATGCCAGACTGGTTTACTGGGCCCTCAGCTCTTGGCCCCAGATTGCTCCCAACTAGCTGACTCTGTCCCTGGCCATGGTGTGTTCTCTTTGTTCTTACTTGGATGTCCTTTCATGTGGCTGGGCCAAAGCAAATCAAATACAATAAGGCCTTTCAACAAAACTGCTATTAATATGTATTACAGCAGTGCCTGGAGTAGCCAGCTGAGATGGAGACTGTATGTGTTGCTTAGTTAAACACTGTCTCTGTCCTGAAGCAGCAGCAAGCCCTGGGTAAAGTCTGCCATGCTCCCCTGGAGTATCTTGCTGCTCACGATTCACTGTCTCCGTTGAATGCAGTGGTACCATCCAAGCATCAGAGAATAATTTTTCATGAATGGCAGCAGCAGCAACCTGCTAAAGTTCAGAGAATTACCCTCTTCCCTGGATGTGTGATATTTCTTGAATTCATCTGTGATTAGTGGACTCCAAAGTATTCAACTAATAATGCATAAATTAACTGATTAAAAATCTTATGGGAAGACTAATAAAACCAGAATGAGACCTGGCTGTTCCATTTCAGCTTTACCAAACTCTGTTATTAATGAATTCTGGCTATTACTGTGGTCATATCACAGTACAGGCGCTTGCTGACCTATCAAAGCAAGATCAGGGAGCATCCTGTGCAACCCTCTAACCTACAGTTCCACTGTCTCCACATTAAGTCTAAATCAAACTAGGCAGATAATGGTGAGAACAAATGAACCATCAAGTTTCATTTACTCTCCTTTTTAGAATGGGCTCAGAGCTTCAGTGAATATTGCAGAATTTCAAACTTGTTATTGACCCAGAGCTTTATAAAATAAATATATAGATGAATACTACAGATAGACTGAATAATAAATACAAACAAATGTTTGTCCGTTTTAATACACTGGCAGATTAGGTCTTCTTACAGACTTGCTCAGCTGCAGGTAATGCTGGAACATGAACATTTTTTAGCCTAAAAAATTCTGTTGCTATGTGCATTGTCTTTCTTTTTTAATTCACAAGAAGGCACTATTTTTATTCAGATTTTTTTAACACTACAGCTTCAAGCAGAATCAGCTTCATTCTTTCTTGGATCAAATGGGCTGTTGTGCCACTACACGCTTCGGGGATTCATTCAGATAAAACAGAAAATGGGGATGCCAAAGCCCCTACAACCCAGACAGCAATGGCCCTCAGCCACTCTGATCTTTGGGAGCAGAGCCAGAAGGCTCAGACCCACATCTCCTCATCCACCCGGTGGGAAGACCCTGCTTTTCCCCATGAAGCTGTCCTACTTTGCAGCACGGACTAAAAGATTGAAGGGAACAGTAACTGAGCATAGCTGTAGTCCAAGGATTAAGGAATTCACCCAGAAGGGAAGAAAACTGGTTTAATCTCTTCTTCAAGGGCTGTTTTATGCTGATGAATGCAAAACAGGTAACCTGCCTGTGGAACAAGAACTGGCATGAAAGTGCCCCTCTTTATGCAGGCATGAGCTTTGATGGGGCTGGGGGAGTGAGGATTCCTAAAGGGAGGTCCCTTTGGAATTGCTGGTCACTGTGAGCTCCCTCTGCAAGGCTGATGGACAGTCAGTCATAATTTCAGCACTGATTGCAATAACAACAAGCCTGAGCCCTGGGATTTTCAAGAGTTTTAGGATGAAAGCAGCTGTGTAAAGTTGAACCACTGTGCAATAAGGCATCACTTTAATCCATTAACTCTCCATTATGGGCTAAGTATGTTCCTTAATTACTACGGGTGACTTCGGAGGGTAGCTTAACCACATGATTCCCAGTAATAGGAATGAAAAGTTTATTGTTGCATCCTAGACTTTGCCTAATATCTTAATTTCACCCTCAGAGCTGTGCCTGCAGGGAGCAGTCAGATGAGATCCATTTTTTAACAATGTGTTTAGCGTTACCATTCAGGATTTAGAGCACATAGCTTGATCCTCTTTATTTGTAATTCCCTGTTCAGGCATTTCCCTTCAATGTTGTGAGAGCATTTTGAGCTCTGAAAAGGCCAGGCTGAAGGATAACATGTGGTGCAATTACAGCAGAGTTGCTTTTCCTGAAGTTAAGGAATGTGAATAAAAGGCTTCCTGGGCCTGTCCAGTTTTTAAAATCAATTGTGTCAAGCAGGGAACAGGAGGCAAGGAACAGACAGGGCTTTGGCCTTTTTCTCCTGCCTTGGACTGTGTCCAGTGTCACCAGTGCACAAGCTACAATCTCAGCTCTTCAGTGACTTCTGTTCAGCTGCAGGGAGCTGCCACATCCCTGCCCCCGCTGGCAGCCCCCTCAAGGGCATTGCAACAGCTGAGAATAAAAGGAATGCAGCAGCTCAGGTCACCTTTCTCTCATCCCTGCTTCAAAATACTCCTCTTCCAGAAAGGAAAGTCGTGGTAGTGCTACGTGCTTCAGCAGGTCTCCTCAAATTCACAATAACCAAGGTTGTGGGGAAGACTTTAGAGGTGTCTGTGCAGAGCAAACAGTTGGCATCTTAGAAGGTGAGGCTCTCGATTTGGGAAGCCATCTCTGTCAGAGGGAAATGGGTTAGGAAAACTGCTCCCCTCTCCGTTTCAGCCCCTTCCTTCCCAGCCACATGCTGCAGCTCATGCTCCTCTCAGTTGTGCCAAGGCAGCTGCTCTGGGGACTGCTGCAAACAGGATCGCGTCAACTATCTCAGTTTAAAAATAAACCTTTTTTTCCTATTATTCTGTAGCTTAAATTATGCCAATAATCCGCTCTCCAGTCCAGCCACAGAAGCTGGTGCATTGCTCAGAGGAGGGGACAGAGAGACACAGTGCTGGGAAGCAAAACTGTGACTGAGGAACTCTCTCATCGTAGTACAGCCCCGTTCTCCCATCAGGTTCCTGCAGCGTGCCCTGGATATTCTATTTCATATGGAGCTCCCTGGTCTTTAATACTGAGCTGTGCACTACTTGGTCAGGCAGCAGTGGAAATTTATGCCCAGTGAAACATGGACACACCATTGTGCTGAATTTAGGAAATAATGCACCATGGACTGTTTCATCTTTAAATATTTATGCTAACCGTATCTTATGGGAAGGAAAGCAATACCTTTCCTGCAGAGACTCCAAAGTTATCTCATCCACACTCTCAGTTATCTGGAATTAAGTTTAATAAGTAGAACTTGGCATGTAAATAGAGCCCACATTTTGAAAAAGAGTCCTAGCATGTTTGAAGGAGTTTTTGGATTTCTCAGTGATGAAAACAGGTGTAACTTAGTGCAATGAAGTGAAACTAAATAATGAAAAATTTACATTAAATAAAAACAGAAAGAAGACTTGATTTCTGCACAATCTTGCATGAGAAATAGCTTGCATTCCTTATATTCTAGAAAGATTGGATTAATAATCAAACTACAGCATAGGGAATAATTTTTCATAGGTGATACATAGAGATAAACTTACCAGTCTTCATCCCTGTATACTTTCTGTGAATCTGAAAACGATTAATGGATTTATTTCTCACAGAATATGAAAAATAAAACGCCTTTTTTTACCAGTCACAGCATAACAAATCTTATTAAATTCTTATTATCTTATTATAAGTATCTTATTAAATACTTTATTCAGCTAACCTGCTTATTTGAATAAGACAACAGACATCCACAGGATGGCCACTTTCTGATTGGCCTGGAAATGCCACTGTTGCCACGGCCTTGGCATTGCCTGTTTGAGCCAAGGCAAATTTACATGCTGGATCTACAGCAGAACCTTCCCCACATAGTTTTTATGCCAATTTTTACCATTTTGACTCAAGGAGTGGCTTATCTTGAGGAAGTTAAATGACACTGTTGTGGGGCAGATACTTGAGTTCTGTATTTCTACCAGAACCTGTGGCTACCTTAAGGAGGGTGGGCTACTTTAGCCAAGCCCGTGAACCCAAGCAAGAGGCCGTCGTGTTGAAGCATTGCCTAAGTTGCTACTGACCTAAACTCAAATTTTTGATGCCTTTCCTCAGCAGGGGGTCCTGAGCTTGGCTGATTTACTCTGTTGAGTTGGACTCCTGCACAAAGATGAACACTAGCAGACAACTCTGGGCACTGCATTTAAAGAGGAGAGGAAATTGTTAAAACGGATGCTTACACTTTGACAAGTCAGACAATAACCTCAGCCACCACCTCCTTTTTTTTTTTTT